>JANIJG010020965.1:46542-91381 GCA_024611175.1 Megaceryle torquata
AAATACTTAATTATTTCTAATAATTTATTTGTGTGAGAGAGATCCTGCACTAGGCAGCTCCCAGGCCTATGTGAAGTTAAAGTAATTCTTAGTATTTAATCAGTGTTCACAAGTTGATAGAATGAAGATACTAATACCCAAAGTAAACTGAATTCAGAAAATTGATGTTCAAACGGAATGGAAATTTCCATTTAAAGATCTTGTGGATATATATTAACTGTGCCCTGGTAAAATGACACCTGTAGTCTGGTTCTATGCTCCTTAGGACATCTTGATTTTTGATTGAAAGGAGTGTGTTTAGGTCTGTGGAGCCCTTACAGCTAAAAAAACAGATGTTTTGAAATGGGGTGAAGGAAATAGGTTAGGTAAAAGGCTCAAGAAATGTATTTTTTCATTATAGTATTTTTTGTACCTGAAAAAATAATTGTGTTACATTGAAGTTTATGGTGCCTTCATTAACCAAAAATCCATACTATTTCATATTGAAGAATATGAAGACTAAACTAGCTGTAAACCATTTAAAAAAAAAAAAAACTGTTTTGTTATTTTCATTCCAGATTTTAAAACTTGTTCTCCCTACAGACGTTTACAGAACACTATCACATTACAGTAAAATAAAATGAGCTTATAGGTGTATTATTTCATCTACATACCGGCTTTAAATTAATGACTTAGTCTTTAGAATATGAATATGCAAGAATTTAATCAGGTACAAATAATAATTATTTCTAAAAATGAAAATATAATTTGGCATATATAACATAAAAGGCACTTTTGTTATTAAAAAAAAACAGTTGCTTAAACAGGTTTGCTGTTATTATAAGGATAAATGGCCTTCAAAGAAGCTCAGAGGAGTCTGCTGTTACTAGTTGATGGTAGCAAATTGGTGTCACTAAGGCTGTGCGTGTTTATGATAGTGTTTATTAGTTATCTGCTTTTGTCTTAAAACTTGTTTAGGATATTAATGCCTTCAAAGACAACCTAAAAATACCACTGGTACTGTAACTGTCAAGCAAAAGGCATTTTTTTGTCATGCAACCACATTAATTCAGATCTTACCTGAATTATATTAGGAAATATTTTTAATGTATAGTGAATTAATTTATTGCATACCTCATATGCTGTAACATATTACAAATAAAGATTTAATTTGCAGTAAGGACCAGTTATCTAGTTTCATTATAAATCCTTCCAGCATTTCATGCATGTATTGGTAAGAAAGGTCAGGTCAAAAATAGTTTAACTAGTCTGTCACTAACGTTTCCAATACTGTCATCAAAACCAGAGTACATTTATATAAAAAGTGCACAACATTTAATATAGAAAGTGTGAAGTAGTATTTCTTAATATTTTTAACTCAAAACACACAAAAACCTCATAATTCACTATTATTCTTCACATGTATCTTTATCCCTCGTGTTAGACTTAACTGGACATACCATTGTCCCCTTTATCCATTCACAGTGCCAATGAAACAGAATTAAAAGTAATGAGAACTAAAGGCAAATAGTATTCATAAAAATATGTTTACAGTTGTAACTATTGTAAACATTAAAAAATGTCTATCACTTTTTTTAAATCAGCAATCAAAATAACTCTGATTACAAAGCAAAATAGAAAACTAAAAGTTATTTTATTGATCATCTATGTGGCATAAAATTTAATGTAATGTTTGTAATTTATTTCTATATAATTCAAAACATTTATTTTTAATTATCTAGCTGAAGTACATGGGATTACTCATGACTACATGGGAACATTTAAAATACTCTCTGGGACATCATTCAATCCTGCTTTGCAAAACAGATCGTCAGCTGATTTCAAAGTCTTTGCTTTTGATGTTGAACAGTTGGTAAGAAACTATCGATCTCTAGTTAATTCGAGAGTACTTGGGGGACATTAATTCTCTAACATGACCTGCTGTTGATGGCTTTTTCCTCTCTCCAAAATGAGATATTTCAGGTCATAAGGCTGATCAGAACTCAATATATTCCTTATTTGTGAAAATCAGTGAAACATCAAAGAAAAAGCTTGCTTCTGTGGTCTAGATTTAGAAAGCATAATTAAGTATTAAAACCATTAATTCAGTGTACAGCTGGGTGTATTTTTAATTACTGTATTAGTTCAACATTTTTCTTTTACATATAGATACAAGAAGTCTTTCAAGCAAGTGATCTGAAGAATGAATTTGAAAGATGTGAAATTTCCCAGTTCAAGTAGGTACAGCTTAATTCAACTTTGCAAATAAGCACCAGAAGTCCTCCCTGAGATAATTCTCTCTGGAGGAGTGCTTACCAACACCTTTCTTTTCAATAGATCCTTGAGAACACCCTATATTATTCCTTTCATGTCATGTCTTCCAAGTGCTGCTGGGGGGGGAAAGTTTGACACCAATGTGTTTCCTTGGGCGAACTTTCTTCTTGGACTTCTATATGTCCATGCCTTGATCAAACCAGTAAGGCTGAGCCCTAAGACAAATTCACAAAACTTTTATATATTAAATAATTGCCTTTTTTAAAATCTATTTTTCCCCCAAGGTTTGTTAGCTATGTTTGCAGTGTTGCTGCCCCTTGCTATCTAGAATAAAATTCAGATTAGAGACCTGCTGGCATAAACTGAGATGAATGGAAATGCACTCATATGTCTTTATGGATATGGATTACTCCCTTAACTCATTATGAATTCACTTAACTCCTTATGTTATTAGCAAGTGAGGCTGTCACTTGACACCAGTCAAAGTTTCAGCCTGTGTGTCCTAAAGAGTCCATAAAATAGATGGAGTAATACCTGTTTCATTTATTAAATCTTGTTTAACCTCATTTATCATAATCCCATTATGTTGGTTGTCCTACTGAAGGCCAGCTGGAAAAAAAGTTCAGTATACACAGGGTAGTCTATAGTGTTAATTCCATCTGCACTGTTCTGATAGGGTCCTGATTCAGCAAAGCATGTGTAATACTGCCTCCCATTATTAAACAGTTTCAGAACACACTTCCATCTTATCCACAACATTAGAAACTTGAAGAGAAACATTTGGGTTTGTGTTGTGTTTGTATTTATTGTTGGCTTTTTTCTATAGGAAATCTGAAGATGGTCATGAAAGATTCAAGAAGTCAGAGACTGGGTAATTGCATATGACAAAGTTTACTTAAAATATGAGCAAGAGACAATGATGCTATGAATTCAGAATCCTCTGTGAACAGTAAAAGAATGAAAAAATATATCTTTAGAGATTGGATAAGGCCCTCTAAAGAGCATATGATGTTTTAAGACATATCTTTCCTCCAAAAACATCCTTTAGGATCACAATGAAAAAAAAATAACATAATAGTCCCTGGATCTGTCAATTTAGAAAGAAAAATGGGAACGATAAGGACAGTGAAGTAGGTAGGAAACTAGTTAGAAGGAAAGAATATCAATTTCTGCTGAGCTTGCTTGTGGAATATTGCTTAGACTAGGGGCAGATCTCGCATTATCATTAGTAACAAGTTTTAAAGAAATCTCTGATGCACACTGTGATAGGCAAGAAAAAAAACAGAGAACAAAATATTAAAACTCTGGGAGAAGTAGATGACCTAGAGAAATTGAATAATATAATTAGTTGTTTTACGGGTGAGACCACAAAATTGAAGAAAAGGGCTATTCTGTGATACCAGCTGTTCTTATGATATATATATTTTTATAAGTTTTCTATAAATACATAAAGTGTAAAAACATTCAGAGAAGATAGTTCATTTGAATGACTATGCTTGCAAAAGAATAAAGGATATTAACAAACCCTGAGTACATGTATGTTGAAAATGGGAATCATACTTGTATTAGAGAAATCTTTTCATTGGAATGGTGAGGGTATAAACCTGATTAGCTAGAAAGGTGAAGTATGATCACTTTATGAAGGATTTTATAGCTTCAAGGTAATGGAGCACACAGTGATTCCAGGTTTTTGTCCTTATGAAGGTAGATCAAATAATCACAATTTGGTTTCTGCAGATGGATTGGGACTATCAAAATTTGGAGACATCTCTGAGCTAGTTTCTCAAGACTGTGCTGGGTTTTTAGAGTTTTCTCGTCTGATCAATTTAGATGCCTTTTTTAGGAGGCTGTCAAATATGGCAAAGAACAGCTCGTTTCATTCCATCAACTACAATGGAAATCTAGATATCTGCATTGTAAACATCTGTATTTGGTAAAACCAACTCCATCCCTGTATCTTGACAGAAATACCACAGAAATCTTGGAAAATTTGATGTCAGTGAAAGTTGGATCTGGCTTTTAATGCATCATTAAGTATCTGTCTTAATTTCTGCTTTGAAATAATACTTGAAAATATTACTTTGTCCCAGAAATTATTTTCTAGTTGACTCTTTTCATTTAAAAAGTGTTTACCCCTTTGGGCAATCTCCTTTTTATTCCACCCTTGAAACTCTGCTGAGTCACAAGAATAGCAATAAAAGCTTTTGTCTGCTCAGCATGGCCTAGAGGTTATCAGAAACATGTAAGAAATTAAAGAGGACAGTTTTTTCCATGAATTGCAACCTGCAAACAGTGCTCAGCAAAATGGCAAGATTAATCATCCCTTATCAAAAAGCACTACTGAGTCACCTGCAATGGGGTGGTTTAAATGTTCAAGAAAAGAAAAAAGTTTACACCTAAATATAAGTAGAGAAGAACTTTAGCAAGCATCATACTTTGACACTACTTTACCTAGAAAAATAAAACTTAATAATAGTATCTAGAAGAGATGGGAGAGACCAAACACAAAACACTCTGAATGAAATTCAGACTTCATATAAGTTAAATGTAGATTAACCACAGATTTCAAAATATCTCTGCTTTCAGCCATTATTGTTTCCTTAGGAGAATCCAGGCAGTCACACAGAAGATCCTTACACATGCAGAATCCACAGATGATGTTTGCTTTATAGAAGCCAGAACTTTATATTATATTTTTGTAACATGAATATTCTATAATTTCCATAAAACTTCAAGGTTAACCACAAATAATTCTTTTTTAATGCTTAAATTAGAAGACCCGATGAATAACAATAAACCTACTTCTCCTTTAATTTATTCATGTTCAGCTCCACGGCAGCAATTGATATGAATGTTGTGGAGTATTTTTCCCCAGTGAAAATAAGGGTAGATAAAGAAAAAAACAACCTGTTTCTCCAAGGTACAAGCTTACCTGATAATTAAGAGGTGTTTCTTTATGTGTCATCTTTCCCAGACAGCACTTAGAGATATTCTGACTTTGCAAATAGAACCAGTGTTGAAATGAGATATTATCTAGACAATAGGTCATATAGCAGATTTACTTATTTAGCTTGCATAACTAATTACCTTCTCTGTTTTGTATTTCTAGCGTTGTTGTGATTTTCAACCTTTATTTTACCCAGATGGTAACAGTTGAGAAAGTAAAAAAAGAGTTGGTTTTGGGTATCAGTGCAAATACAACTAATCTTACCCAGATGTTGAAAATTGATTTGAACAGCATACAAGTCACAGGTAATACTAGTAAACACTTTTTCTCTATATAAATCCTTGACAACTACAGGTAATATGAATGAAAACTTTGGTTCCCAAACAGCAAAGGAATTGTTACTTAACAATTCCCCATTACTAAACTTTCAGTAGCAGCTGAAAGAACCATTTAATAACTTGTCAACTAGGAAGTGTGAGTTAGCATTGTGTATGTTCACTAAGGAGGGAGTAAAGTAGAAATTTTTGATTTCCCAGTGAAAACCACTCAATTTCATCTCTTTTATGGAGCACAACACTTGTAACTTCATTATCCCTTAAATTAGAGCAATTAAGCCCCAACTGTTTCATAAGTAAATGCAATTATGATTTTGTTTTGCTAAAAAATAAGGAAAAGGGCTCAGCCTCACAGGTAGTGAAGACATTTACTGAAAAGATGTCAGTAAGAACAACAAGCTGAATACAGAGTGTGTCATCTGAAGTACAGACAAGGAACTGGCTTCATATTCCTCTAAAGTGTAGGTAAGGTGTACACGGAGGGGAAAAAAAAAAAAAAAAAAAAAGAACATAGCTTTAGGGACTAGGTAGTTTTATAGTGTGCAAATATACAGATATAGTGGTTTTATGTAAGTACTAGAAAATTTATCAAAGCCTTAGTGGAAGCCCAACAAGAACAGTGGAAATCCTTGGGTTTGCCTCAATAGGCTTCATAGCAGACCTTCACTGAGGATAAGGATAAAAAGTAATTTGCATCCTTTGAAGTGGATGTTGATATTTGAAGGCCTGCTAGAGATATTATTAAGTAGCAACTGATTACTTTAAGAGGAGTTTAGTCTGTAGAGTCTGGAGAAGCGAAGGCTGAAGGGAGACCTTATTGCTCTCTACAGTTACCTGAAAGGAGGTTGTAGTGAAGTGGGTGTTGGTCTTTTCTCCCAAGTAACTAGCAATAAGACAAGAGGTAATGGGCTTAATGGATGTCAGGTGAGGTTTAGATTAGACATTAGGAAAAATTTCTATATTGAAAAAGAAGTGAGGCATTGGAACAGACTGCCCAGAGAGGTGGTGGAGTCACCATCCCTGGAGGTGTTCAAAAAACATGTAGACATGGCACTTGAGGACATGATTTAGTGGTCATTATAGTGTTAGGTGGTTGGTTGGACTTGATGATCTCGGAGGTCTTTTCCAACCTTGATGATTCTCTGAATTTTGTGATTCTGAGTGGGACTGCTTTCTAATGTGCAATGTCTCCTACTATAATCTAAAAGGTGCATTTTTTGCTAAGTACTTCAGCTATCAAAGGCTAAATTAATTGACATCTTTATTTCTCTTTACTACTTGCACCACTTCTAAGAAGCTGATCTAAATAACTGCATGTCACTATGGAAAGTGATTGCTCATTATACTTCAAAAATGCCACCAAAGAAAATTATGAAAAGCTTTTTTAAAGGTTGTATATCTACTGATGAACTTTGAAGTAGTGAAACCTTTCTTGCTGTGGATCATTAAAATGTCTTTTCTCACATGAGATATCACCTGTCTGTTGCATCAGGAGTGCTTCAATAAAATAACAACTGTAACTAAGAGTCATAATCATATATGGCAGTGTTGCAGCCTATATGTCAGTCTGTTCTTCAAGAGAAGTCTTATTCCTATTTCAGAGAGGAGGGAGGGAACTACGACACAGGTGTCACTTGCTTGAAATCACAGTTTTCACAGTGATTAAAAGTAATTTCCCTTCTTGAAGATTATCCCAGGTTAATTTAAACTCATTTATCTGATCTAAATACTGTTCTAGAGAAAAGGTGCTCTGAAAATCTTCACAGTATAAAAAGTATCAAGACAGAGATTTCCCAGTTGAAGACATTTGATATGCTATACAATGAATAGGGATTGAGGATTGAAAGGGATTAATATAGACTTTTCCTCTTTAGGAAGATCATAGTGTTTGAGAAAAGGCTGTGATGAGGGTGAGATGGTCAAAAGGAGGTAAGCAGCACATTGTAGTGATTCAAAGAGAAATAGTCACAGCTGATTTTTATTTTTTTAACCTTTCTCTGAGTTGCATTAAACTATATATAAGATATATGGTGAGTTTATAATGAACTTACTTTCTTCCAATAGCTGCTGAACATCTCACTACAATGATGCCTTCAACTTCATCAGGTCAGTATCCTTCATAAACAGAAAATATTTCTTCTTACCAATGCAACATGAAGAAAGATAGGGAAGATAAGATTTACTGTTCAGCTGGTATAACTTAGTAAAAGTGCCTTGGCTGTAGTTGAGGCTTTACTGATAGGGTTCATTCAGTGATAGTTCACTATTTCTGACTATTTGAGAAATCTGTGACCTAAAGTCTGTACAAGAGCTCTAAGAGCTTAATTAAGGTATCAGAACAAAAATTGAGTCTCCATCAGCCATCTAAGTAACAAGAACTTTTCACAGATTTAAGCAGCTGGATGAGGCTTGGGGAGTCCTACTCCTATGCTGTGACTAACAATATACTAAGCAGTGTCAATTGATAGACTCCTTCCACTATCAGTGGAAATCTTATGATGGTAGGGTATGAAGCAGACAAAACTCCTTAGTCTCACAAAAACATTGAGTACAAACCTGACAAAAGTCAGTCAGACAGATGAATAATACAGCAGGTGCTATACCTAGATGCAGTTGGAGTTGCTGCATACAAACTGCATACAAATTATCACATACAAATCCTCCAGAGCAGGGTACGAGACCAGGACCTTCATGGAATTTATGTGAGCTAAAGATATGCACTTGTGAATACAGAAGCCAAGTATTTATTAAGTCTAATTACAGCCTGCAATGTGTATAGTCCAAAGTGTACAATTACTAAAGCTTATTCCTGTAAATACAGTTAGAACTGCTCACATACAAATTTTACCCTATCTACCCCTTCCTCTGGTATGCTATCTCATTGCTCCCCTGAATCCTAAAGTTAAGTGTTGCTAATCATCCTCCAGAAGAAATTGGGAGGTGGGGGGAGGTGCCAGAGGAAAGAGGAGAGTAGTTGGGAGTTGTTAGTACCCCAGGCTGAAACGGGAATAATGTTCTTGCTGTGGATTCCTTCCCTTGGTTTTGTGTCTGCTTGAGGTCATTTTTGTATGTTTGCTAACACTGTCTGCTTCTTTCCTATTTCTGTTTCAGTCAAAATCCCATGATATACTGAAGTTAACCTATCTGCTGGATGCTTGCATTTTAGCTCTGTTGTCCCTAAAACTGTCCTTATCCACCTCCCATGTTACCTTAGTTAGATCACACAGTAATTGACCATTTGTGATTTGCACTTATACCATTGATGCCTTTGTCACTGTCCTGTGTTTTTCCTTTCTTGGCTTTTGCTGTCAACTTGTGCATGCACTTTTGGGAGTGTAACAATTTCAATTTTTTCAACAGCCTTCAAGATGTAGCTTCCTGATAATTGTTTTATTGGAACTGCTTGTTCATGCATGCATCTATGATTTAGGTCTTTGAATGTTTAATTCCTTCCAAAATAATGATCCTTTAGACAATATATAAACAGATGTGTAGGTAGATACATATGTATATATTACTTTGGAAACTATTGTAAAAAATGAGAATGAAGGTTCCTTCTTTGAATGTAGCTGTTTGAGAACAGTCCATCCTAACAAAAAACATAACAAAAAAACCTAACAAAAGTAAGTCTGTGGTGACCAATGACCAGCAACTTCTGCCTGTGCAACTGATAGATGACAAACTATAGAGAATGTTTTACTGCATCTCTCTGTTCCTTCTGGCCCTTCCTGTTATAAACTAATGGACAGGATCCATTAACTGTAGTGACATGGGGATCTTTCTCAGCTGAAGCCATCATCATCCTACTCACATATTTGAATTGTAATGTAGAAAGAATAAATAGTAAACAGGTATGCTACAGCAAAAGAGGAAAACAAAAGAGTATTTGTGATCTGGAAACAAGGGGCATCCTCAGTGATTTTTATTAAAAGCACCACTAGATGGAAGTTGAGTTTGAGCAACCACAAATAAGCATTCCAATTTTATGGATTTTTTTTGCATTTTACTCTCAGTAATGCAAATCTATTTATGTATCTAAGCATTTGTTCATATGTAAATATATTTACACACAGGTATGTACATACGCCTGTATGTAAATATACAAATACTATATTCATTTGGGGCTCCTCCTCTCTCGGTGTGATAACTGTTTTGTTGAGCAATGCTATTTATAAGAAAATGTACCTATACATTTTAGTACTAATACTAAAGTTGTAACTTGTCTTGTTTCAACAGATCTCGTTAGTCTTTTTACAAGCTCCCTGACACTAGGTTCAGATCAGAACTTTTATATACCAGGACAAACAAAGCATTGTTGTTATTTTAATGGGCAAAACCCCAAAATAAGTCTCTTGAAGTTATTGAAAAGCATGTGACTAGAGCTAAAAGAATGAGATTTAAAATACACTTGGGCTCCACATCATTTTTCTTATGTTTCTTGTGACATTGACTTTAGGATCAAGCCACTCAAGCTGATGTTACCATATTATTACCTAAGCTGCAGTTTGGTGATACAGCAAATAATGCAGCTATAAGAGCAGAATAACTGCTGCTTAGTTCTGTCCAAGCAACTGCAGAGGTGCTTTGAGAGAGCTAGAAGTAGAGTTCTAACTTTGGACTGTATTTGCCTACATTCAGGACAACTCAACCCAAGTCAGTCCTCAACAGCTATAAGTACTATGCTATAACTACATATGGGGTGAAGCAGTGAGGTTATATGATACAGTCTGAGATCTTAAAATTACACTCTGTACAGCCTCTTCTCACAGTAGATGGTTCTTGTTTTCCATTCCTACAAATACATGATATGTGGGTTTACCTTTGATTTGGCTAAGGAGACCTCTTCAGAGAGAAGGTACTTCTAAGATTGTACCTAATACAAAAATGGTATCTGTGTAATGTACTTTGATTTATATATTGACACTCATACTGATTGCTCAATTTTATTTCCTATTATTTCTTGAGGCTTTGGGGAAAACAAACAAAAAAACCAAACAAACAAATAACCAACCAAATAAAAAGCTATTAGCAAAATTTCACATTTCTTTCAGTGGACAGAAAGCCAAAGCTGTTTGAATCTTTGAAAACCTTCCCCAGCCTTACTAAATGGTGAAATATATATGATATTTATCAGCATTTTGAGATGGGTCTAATGTATTTACTGCCATTTTCTAGTTGACTATTGCAATTACATTGCAATATAGGGTAATCTGCTGTTAATAAAAAAAAAAAAAAAAAAGTCCAAATGTTTTACTAGAAAGTGTTAATTTATTTCTATCCAGTAGGTGGCAATGCTGTTTAGTTTTCTGAGTTGAAGAATAAAACTGAATTCATAATGTCATATGTAAACAATGTTTACTTCCATATTGGACTTGTACAAAATGTATTCCTAGATTATTGGCTGGGGTTTTGTTCTGGGTCTAGAATACAGAGTTTCATCTCTGTTCATCTGTGATCATTCATTGGCACTGTATCAACTTCAACACTCGATTAAGGTATGTTTGGTTTGCTTCAATAACCAACTGGATGCAAAATGGTAGCTCTTTTGCTTTACATTGTCTGCATTGCTGACACTGACAGTGTTTTGTAAAGCACCTTGAAATGCTACAATACACCCAAAACAATTTCAGTCTCTGTCATTTGTATACAATATAGTATCATTCAGTCATTTACTTAATCTGATTACAGAACTAACATTTTTATGAAAAAATAAATCAAGCAATAGAGGTTAAAGGCTGAAAGATCAGGTCCACAAATTAATAATTTTCATTCTTGCATAAGAAGTTTTGATCTTTTCCAGTGAGTATTTACTGAAATAAAGGGAATAATGGGAATAGTGCTAGGTGAATAGTTTCTGTAAAATTTAATGTAATTTTCAAGAATTTTTATATTAGTAGTTATCCAAACCTTATTTTAGCTGAATGTTTTTGTTCACATTAGTAGGACCTATTTGAATTCTATAGATGTCTAAAACCAAACCCATCTAAAACCTGAAAGAGCAGGTTTATGCTCTAAGAAAACACTATTAGTGAGATCCCACAATTTTAAGGATCTGCCCATATATTCTTTCTGCAGAAATTTGCAGAAATTTATAAATTTAATTTGCAAATCTAAAAAGAATAGCATTTCTGAAATTCTTGGTATTTTAAAATGCAATCTTAAAAACTTTAATTTCCAAGATATGCTGGTTAAAAAATTAGATTCTGTATTATGGTTAAGTACAACATTGCATTGTGTTGAAGTTAAAGAAATTAAATTAAATTATATTCAGCTAAACCCAGCGATTTTCCATTGTTATTTGAACCAATGTACAGTATTCTCTTCAAGCATAATAAATTGGAAAATGTAATTTGTTAATATTGTATAAAGTAGTTTATTTGAGTAGAGGAAGGAAATGGGAATTCATGGAAATTTTCTTCCAGCCTTACTTCAAGCTTAGTTTCAAAAAATATGTCACTTCTGAGAACTTCCTCTATTCTGTGCCAAATTTATCTTTTTAGTATGTGATATTTCATTCCAGGCTTCTAAAAATGCAGTTCTGTAAAACACAACAGAGTGGTTGATTTGATTTGTACTAAAGTAACCAGAGGTAAGTCAATTTTCCTTTATAGTGCAACTGCATTACTGCTGTGCTGTTATTGCTATTGTCCTTATTATTTCAGCTCAGTGTTTGCCACCTGCTGAACTTTGTGATGATGGTCTAACCTGCATTAGAAAAGATTTATTTTGTGATGGAGTATTTGACTGCCCAGATGGTTCAGATGAATCTGAAAAAAGATGTGGTAAGAATGTAAACCCCTGTAAATAAGGCTTTTTTAAACATACTTAAACCTGTCAGTAGTTTGCAAATAGTTTATAGGCAATAAACTGCTCAATGAAGTCCAAATCAATTCTATTAAAAAAAAAAAAAAACAACCAAGAGTAATTGTTATAATCTTTATCTTGTAAATGGAAAAAAATTTCTTTAACATTCTCATTAATGAAGAATATTCTTAATAAATAATGAAATACTACAATATGGCTATATTAATATAAAATAATAGAGAAAATATCATTTGCTATAATAAAAGATAAATTATCATTTAATATATAAATATTTCTAAAATAACTATATATATTTTATAATACAGACATTTCATATGAAGTTGTGTACTAGTAATAGTGTTGTTCTTTACAAATAAATTAAAAATAGAGCTTCTACAGACATAGAGTTTCATTATTATTCAGAAACAACCTAATGTCATATTTGGAGTCAGAAGAAAGGTTTGGGTTTTTTTTTTATTCCAGCATTAAGAATATCATCATAGATAAGACTACAAACAGCTTTTCCCAGGTTTCTGTGTACATCCAGATGATTAGTAGTGTACAGACAGAAACCCGAGGGGTGTGGGGGTGGTGGTGCAGTGACAGCATTTTACAGATAGAATAGGCAAGTGTAACTGCTGCCATAGCAGAATGGAGCCCTGGCAGGAGCTCTAAACCTGATTGTTGTCCGCCCAGATGCATCTCACTGCACCCAGTGCTAGGGAATGGGAGTGTGTGTCTGAGTCTGATGCAAATGTTTGAGCTGCTGCCACCACAGTGAGAGGTAACAAGACGATGATGTGAAAACCAGGGCAGCCAGCACTAGGTGGCCCTGCTTTACTTGGGGGTTGGACCATATGACCTCCAGAGGTCCCTTTCAACCTCAGCCCTTCCGTGATTCTGGAAAAACCTTACAAACCTGAAACTTCATTGTTTTTTAATGGAAGAAGTTTATAACCTTCTGCGCCAGTGAGTTTGCCTTTATCTGCCTGCCTATCTTCTCTGAGCACCTTTTTGTATAGAGCAGCCACTGCTCCGTGTACCACTGGAATTGTGAAATTGTACCAAGGAGTCTGACCACATTGCTGCTTACCAAAGGGTGCATGTAGCACAAAAATGGTGGGGAGGCATATGTATTAATGGTACCTGCACTGCTCTTCACAGTTGCATCTCTCAAAAGTCTGTAAAGTTTCCTTGCAAAGAACTTTGCAAAGGCTTTAGGAGAAGTTGTAAAAATTAACTCCCTGACTGCTTTGTCTGATTGGTTTTTTTTAAGTATAGAATTTGGTGCTAGAGATCTGGAAAGCTTATTTCTCTTCTGCTGTGAGAATGGCCTTCTGAACTTTCCTCAGAATAACGGTGGGGGCAGTCTGGTCTGAGCATTCAAAAACATGCAAAGTGCTGGCCTCTGGCTTAAAAGCAAACAAGGAAGTAGAACTTTTATTTATTATTTATTATTTTTTTAAGAACTTGCAAGCCTGATTATGAAAGCTGGTGTCAAGCTGACCTCTTCTGCCAGAAGTGGAATGTTATTCAGGGGAGGAAGAAAAAAAAAAAAAAAAAAAGGTGACTTGCCATCCTGCCCATTACCTGCATTTTTCTGAGTGCAGCCAACTCAGAAGGGAGACTAAGCTGAAGTTTTTTGGGAAAATATCCATCCCAGTACTTCTGTAGAATATCCACTGAAATACACTTAAATGTCTGTTTAGCATAACAGCTGCATCCAGCTAGATCATAACAACAATGTGTTCTGAGCAGGTCCTTTTTACACTTCAGGAAATCAGAAGGTCCTAAAGTAGCCTTAGCCAGGCATTTGTTCCACTGCAAGCATTAGAATAGCACAACCCCAGTTAGTCTATCATACATTTCTACCATCATATTGTTGTTTTGAGACATGGATTTTATTTGTGCTATTTATTTTGTTTTATTTTATTTGAGAAATAGCTAAATAAAAAGTACATATCCTCATAGTTAAAAAGTTGTATTATACTTATCAAAATGAATACTTTTTAGCCTGTTTTAGGTCTGAGTTTACAAGTTTTGCTCACATTTTATTAAAGATATTACAGTCAGACCTGTTATATAGGACAGGATGTAGTATGCAGAATGATATTCATACACTGTAGATACAGACAAAAATAAACTCACCGACGTCCAGTCAAAGCTATGTAGACATGATTCAGCTGTGCCCTGGAGCCTACACAATGGTTTCAGTTTGTGCTTGAGAATAGCTTTTCAGCTAAGGCACAGCTTCCTACTCACATGGCCTTTTAGATGTGATTTGCATCTCTCCCTGAATCTCTACAAAATATAAGTTGTGAATGCCCTGCTCCTTTATACCTGAGGACATAATTTCTTAGTGTTTTAACAGTTACAAAAGTTTATGCACAACTGATATGAAAATTTCAGGAATGTACATACAAGTAAAACCAGACAGAATGTCATAAGAGAACTAGCTACAGGTACAGTCCACTTCAGGAAGCTGGATGATTTGCCCCATTCATCTTGATGCCAGGTATTTCCAAGCGATTAATTCTTACCATTAGTTTAACAGTTTCAGCTCTGAACCTTTCAGAAATATAATTCTGGCTGGAGAACAAATTCTTGCTCCATGACTCTTATGTTGAATTTTCAGCCTTAAAAATTTCCATCGAAAATCTCAGAGCTTTTCTAAATTTATATATTTAGGTTTCTTAGCAGAATGTGAAAAAACAGTGGAATGAGTGGCAATAAGCCTCTGGCATGTTTGGGATACCAGCCAATTTTTCCATCTCTTTGATTTTTCATTTATGTCTCATCGCTAGAATAACTTAACACAAAGCTAAAATTTTCCTCATTGTTTCACAATGAGATTTACAGACAATTTATAATTCATGTTACATGTGCTCTTGTACACAATAATGTTGCTGCCCTTTAAATAAGTCAGTTTGTTTTTTCATCTTGATTATTATTGTTAGTGGTTTCAAAAGTTAGGATACAAGGCTTAATTTTAATACTGTCTTCCTGCATTAGACAGAATCCAGTAAAATCCCAACATAAATTCAGGCAACTGAGCAACATTTGTTTGTTTGTTTGGTTTATTGATTAAAATTATCTTGAAAGGTTTCATTCTGGCTCTTCAATGCAGTGCAGAAACAAAAGGCATTGCAAAACTGCAGTTAGCAGTTTCAATCAAAGTGTCTCTAGAGAAATGTGAAAGTCTGAACAGCATCTATTAATAATGGCTGGCATTGCTGAAAAGCAGCCACGTAGCAAATAAGTGTAAGGAAAAGGAGACTGGAGGCTGATCCCAGGAGGTATTTCCCTATGGAGACTTTATTTGCAGTTATTATATGTCTAAGCTAACATTTTGTGATTACCTACCTCGCAGCATTGTTACAGTACTGAGAAAGATCAATCACATATAAGCCAGGAAGTAATGTACTGCCCTTGGCAGAGAAAGGTCCTGTCAAGTGAAATATGTGAGCTTGATCTGACCAGTCTGGGGAACTTCTCCCTGCAATTCAAGGATTACAAGATTAAGCCCTCCTAATGTGTCCTGTATGCAACATCAGTAAATAGGAATTGACAGCTAGACACAAGTTGGGGGAGCAATGAAAATGACTCCTGCAAAAGATGTCTCCTGTATCAGGAGAACAACTGAGGCAGTTGTCCTCCCTGACAGGAGGAGGCAAAAATGTAATGACTTCTGTGACCTTGCCTGCCTTTGACCACAGCTGCCTCCTCCTTGCAAGGTGGAAGCACTTTGGGGCTCTTCAGGGAAATAGCACCAGTCTCAGCTATCTTCCTGCTCATTCCTGAGATACTAAGCACTGGGTATTGTCAGACTGAGGATGAGCAGCCTAAGGACTCTTGCCAGAATCTTTCTGTCCTGTTTCAAATTACGGTCTCTGAAAAAGATAAGAAGAAACAATAAAAGGGAGCAAGAGAACAGAAAATACTTGTTGACAGAAGCAAATTTTGTCATTAATTTTATTAGAACAGTATTGTATATCTCTTTTTATTACTGCCAGTGATATCAACAGATCAGGATGTGTCTTGCTTACGACTTGTTAATGGTACCACTTTTTTTGCACTTACTTCTTTATTAATAACAAGCCGAGCACTTTGCTTCTCACACTGATTCTGTTCTTCTCAATGGGAAATGGTTGTAAATGTTAGCCCATTGGAAGCTCCCTTCCAACCTAAAACTTTATATGATTCTATGACAGGAAACATAGGAATTAAAATGGACAGAAAAAATACTTCTATACCAATACCCAGCTCTAAAGCTGTAGCCTATTCTGATAAAAAGGTTATATAGAATAGTGTCTCTCTCTTTTATGGACCTTTTTTCTCTATGCATTTGAAATCTTATGTGATTTGTTTCCCTCTCAAAGGCCATGAAGATTGAAAAGGGAATATGTTTCCATTCCAGTTCATGACATATCAGTTTGACATGTTCATGACAGTTCCAGACATATCATTGTTAATGGAGTTCATTCTGAACCATCTTTATTAACAGTGAGTGCCTGAGCCTGGCTGAAACAAAGCTTATTTTTTATGTTGTGTTTGCTACAGTTGCAGTCAGAAAGAATTTTACACTTATAAAATTAATAGATAAGGAGCCCTGACTTATAATTTTATATATCTTTTCCTAGAGAAAGACTATGCTTAATAAAATTTCCTTTTTATTTCTGAGTATGATTGGTTATTCATAATTTGGATAGTCATTATAGGTATTATTTAATTTCTGGTTTCAATTAAAAGCTCTATCTAATTTCTGATTATCAGCCTCAAATTGATGAGCTTTTCCTTACCTGTCCAGATAATCATGTATGGTACTGATCTTATCTTTATATGAAAGCTCTTTGATGTTTTCTGACAAACTCAAAAAAAAACCCATCATCAGACAGATTCCTAACACAATGCTCAGGAGATGCAGCAGAAGCTTCAAAAGTTCTTCAGTGTCTGCTGAAATAATATAACTCTACACAAAATAGTATTTCCGATTTTGATGAGGCTTAAAAATATATTTTTTAAAAAGCAACTTATTTTTAAACTGAAGAACATGCATAGAATGGAATAGCCAAGGAAACAAAACTAATAAAAACTTTTTGAAAAAAATATATGGTGATGGATGACATTTACTCAGATGAATGAATTCAATAGCTGGCAGAAAACTTCAGATATCCACTTATTTCTTTCAGTACAAGGCGAGGAACTAGGAAGCTCTTAAAAGTAGAGATAGCAATAGTCAACTGTATTCCTTTGTGCTTTTATTCACAAGATATCAAATTCTTTCTTGTAGTGCAAACACAGTTTCTTGATTTAAAGTAGCTGTAGTTAAGAACTATTCAGCCAAGATACTCTTTCCTTACAGATGTGTAAAATAAAATAAATAGAGTTGGGTAAGTTGAATCCAGTTGTTAGATTTAAAATATTTTGATTGATTTGGACTGGTTTGGATTAGTTGGACTGTCTCTAAAAGTGAATTATCTGTACTGATTTTCTTCTCATATAGTAATCTGAGATCAAATAGTTCTAAGAATCAGAAGTGGGACTAAGTTGGTAGTGTGTTTTACTTTGTCTCTCCATTGTTGCTTACAAAGTATTTCTGAGGTAACCCATGGAAACAGATATGTAAAGGTCACCTTCATTTTGGCTCTGATTCTGTTTTTCAAATAGCATTTTGACAAATGTTCTTCATTATATCTTTACAGCTGCAGTTTGTGATGGAAAATTTATGTTGACTGATTCCTCTGGGTTTTTTCATTCTCTGAATTATCCAAAACCATATAATGCAAATATTGTTTGCCAATGGATTATACTGTAAGCCATTTTCCAATTTTTCTAACATTTTAATATATTTATGAGTTGATATTGTTTCCTGAACATCAATCTTATGCCATTTGTTTCTATTCCCAAATAGCTCAGCATGGACAATATGCAATAACATTTTCTTTTTTGTATTTATGTAATTTTCTTTTAAAACTTGCATACCTAAAAGCCGTAACTACATCAATAGTTTTCCCTCTTACAAAAATTCTTAGGTATGATTTTGAGAAATCTTGTGTATGTTATGAATATGAACATATCTGTAAGCTCAAAATAAATCATGTCAAAATAATTGCATGATATTAGTTTCAAAATATTACAAATAATGCTAGTCTTTAAGTAATGGGTTTATATGATGTAACTGTTACTAATAGGCGGAAATGCCAAGAATTCCCTTGTTATTTACAGGCACACATCTCATGTGGGAGTTAACAGCACCTGTTCTCCTAAGTAATTTAGGAATATGTTTTAAAAGTGCATGAGTGTCTTTTCACATAATAGCACCAAATGTCTTTTAAATCATAGGTACAAGAAGTGGATTTTGTTTAATTAGGGATACATCGCTACAGGGAGGGACAGCTATTTGTCTTTGATGCTCTAGGTCCACTTCACAGGCCAGGGAGAAAAAACATAGCCATAGTATATGATAAAGCTCATCCTAAAGCACATATCTAAAATAAATTAGATTGCAAGTTGAAAGCTCCTAAAAATCACTACAGTGACTGCCGATTTAGAAGTTACTGCTTTGAAAGGCAGTAAGGCTTACTTTGGCTTTATAATAATGGCCATTCTTTGATTCTGAGAAGTTAATTTAGTAGAAGAGTTTCAAAGACTAAGGAAATGCCTTTAAAATTGGGTAAGATTTGGATTTCTCATTCCCAAGGCTCTTTTGAAAGTGCTAGCATTTGAGTTTGTTCAGGACTTTTGTTTTCACCTTGAAACTTAAGGAAAAAATCATAGTTATCTTTCTGTTTAGTACATTTGTTGTTCTTGTTTGTTCATCTTCAGCAATACTATTCACCGATAATTACTAGATGCACCTGGTTTTAAAATACAGATGTCTCACGGGAAAAGCACAAGATTGTATACTTCGGAATATAAGTTGTTCCTCAGTTCATGGTCTTGCAGAATTTAAGCACAATAAATAATCTTACTTGTGTGCAGTACTTCCTTATAAGCTGTTCCAGTGCTATAGCTGCTAGAAGCATTGTATTAGTTAGAAATCTATACCAGGTATTTGGCAAACAAAAGCATAATTGTAGAAAGAATCATGAGTAATTGAAAATAATACAGTACAGGTGCTGCAGTTCTGTGTAATTACACATTGACCAATGACAAAAACAATCATCTAGTTTTATTTTCCCATTATTTTCTTTAAAATAACTGACAGTAAAGGCCTGAAAAAATCAATGTGGTACTCAAACTTTGCCTCCCTTTCAAACTCTGAGGGAACCTTTTGAGTTTTCCAGTAACCAATAAGAAACATTTAGTCCTATTAGTTTTACTATCCCTATAATCTATGTTAACCACCCTGTAATACATCCAATATTTGATTTATCACCTGCCTTTCTTTGTCTAGAAAGATTGCCCCATTATCTTTAGGAAAATCTTTTATATTTTGATCCCACTTAACTCCTCCCCAAATGAAGATGTAATTTCCTGTGAGTAAAGGACTACTTGTACTGTTACAGAAGGTTTATTCCCTATTCCTGTAGCAATTTTACTAACTAGAAGTTAATCAAGTAGGTAATCCTGATGAATAATCTTGATTAATGTAATTTCACATTTTTTCTGAACTTAACATCATTCAAGAACCCAATGCATATACTACAGTCAGAAAAAAAATAGTATTAGAACACGGCTTTCTGTTTTGAAATTTATTTTTCTTTTGTTGTCTTAGAGTGCCTCAAGGGTTATCCATTAAACTGAACTTCACTTCTTTTGAAACACAACAATATGAGGACACTTTAAATATTTTTGAAGGTATAGGACAAAACAAGACCTTAAGAGGTAAGGTTATTTTTTTCAGCTAATATTACTTTTCCATTAATAAAATTTAAGTGGTAAAATAAGAATTTTGAAGTGAATGAACCATGAAATGAAATTCCTATGTAATTTCACAGTTACCTTTATCTTTGAGTATCTGTAAGTGTACATGCTAATTATTAAACTATGAGAGCAAAAATGTGTAATAAATACTGTGATTCTAGAAATTTAGACTGTAAATTTTGAAAACATCTACAGCATAATAAGCTAAATATGTAAATATCCATATATGATTAATATAGGTAAATATCCATACATGATTACACTCTACTATAAGCAACATTTCTCCACTGGCTGATACCCATATTGATGGATGTGAGAGATGGGATATGCAGAATATTTACATGGCAGCCAAACAGTTATTGAAGCTATTGTAGGATTGTGGGATCACAGTAAATCTAAAGCATTCTTTAAGACTCTAAAAGCTAATCCACTGTATTTTTCTGACAGCGCTGTGGATTTTTATGTGCATGGGATTGTTTTCTCTCTGACTATATTATTCTTTATTTGTTCTCAGCTTCTCTGTCAGGGACTAATCCTGGGACAATTTACATTTTCTCTCATGAGGCTACAGCACAGTTTATATCCGATTATTCTGAAAATTACAATGGATTCAATGCAACGTACACTACATTTAATGCAAATGAACTAAACAGTAAGTGTTGCTTTTGTGTGTGTGTGTTTGTTATCCTGTATTTTCAGTTTCACAAAATGGAGAAGAAGAAGGAAGCACTATTTTCTGGCCTCAATCTACACCTAGATCCACTCTGAGAAATTTCATACTATTACAAAGATCTTAATAACTGATTTTAGTAAGACTAAAAGTCTACAGGTTTACAGACCTGTGTCTAGCAGTAGCTGCTGCTTTACAAAGTTAATGTGTTTAAATAAAAGTAAAACCCTGGCCATATCTCTATCAGATTCCTCTCAGCCAGTTTGGTCAGAAATTAACACTGTTGAAACACTGACATTCATTATTATATAATATTATATAATATATTATATAATATATAATAGAAACATGAGTCACCATGAGCTCCAGTTTATTTAAAAATTTACATTTTTCATCACTCATTCATAGGTAATTTGAGAAAATACTTAATGGCTCTGTCATTTTAATTTAATAGAGGTTCTTATTCACAGATTATGAGAAAGTCAATTGCACTTTTGAAGACGGCTTTTGTTACTGGATACAAGATTTAGATGATGATTCAGACTGGGAGAGAGTTCAAGGTCCTACCTTTCCCTTTATGAGTGGTCCTGATTTTGATCATACATTTGGCAACATGTCAGGTAAGATCAAATACAAGCTGCTTGCATATTAAGGGAAAAGCTTGATTTAGATTATGTTATACCACTATACAATGGAAACTTCATAGAGATATTATTGGAATGTCATTTTATTCTGCCATAAAGATGAGACAGGGCTGACAAAACATTTTATGCTACTGATCACTATCTTGTGGAAATATACCAAAACTAAAAGAAGAAATAAAGATGTATATATGAAGTATTTAAAGTGTGAGGTATTGAAAAGTTTCCAAACTATTACTATACCAAAGTGCCGTATCTGAGACAGGAATTTGTATTATACAACATTGTTATAGGTCAAATAACTATCTGTTTACCTTAAGGAAATAAAGAAGTATAGAGAAGTTACATTTTAGGGAAATCACTTCTATTTCATCCCTATCTACTAGTGACATCCTTGTTGTCACAGAATAATTTTGATTTAACATAAAGTTTATCTGCAGGGTACATAGGGCACCCCAATTAGAACCACGCACTGAACACACTAATTGTCAACACATGTAAAAAAATACAAACACTCCAGCAACTGCTATAGCAAAATAACTTATTCAGAACAGTGATCATATAAAATGTGGAGTTTAATTAAAAAGTCAATACTGATATGAATCAGATTTTGAATGTGCATCTGAAAGCTTGTCCTAGAAATAGATACCAAAATTTTATTCTGCTTCAACAGGAAATCCAGGCAACCTCTTTCACAGCTGATTTGTCATTCCAGCTAAAACTAATTAATGTAATTTGGATTTTGCTATGGTTATATAGATTCTATGGAAGACTTGTACAGAACTTATTCAGTCACAAATAACTGAAAATATTGTAAATTATTCTCTAAGAAGTTACTCCCAGGAAAAGAAAAATATTATTCAGTATGCTATTGGATAGAAACTTTTCACTCCTCTCTGAATAAATGCACATTTTCTAAACAATCTTCAGAACAATGTTTTATCTTCCCACTTGCCTCCAAGAATGCTAATCAAATGAAAGATTGTAAAATTCGTTTAATAAAGCACTTGACAATGAGTTCTAGCTCTGTTGAAAATGATAATTTATTTTAGGTGCTCTCTGTCTCACCATGCTAGGTTTAAACTGACATATGTAATGTTGCTATACATGATGTTGCTATTATATTGAATATTCAAATTTCTGCACTCTACATTTGAAGTAAAAATGTGAGCTGCATCATTAATATATAGCTATTATATACCTTCAGTGAGACTGTGGTTTTGGTTTGCTGCTCTTGAAAAGCAAAGGACTTAATACATGCTCAGCAAATTATTATGAATGCTCAGAGAATTGATGAAACAAAACCAGAGAACTGTCACTTTGAATATACAAAGAGCTTTTCTGAGAAAGAATGCTATGCTCACTTTCTTAAAGCTAGACACCATGTATATTTTATGCATGTTTTCTAACACAGGAAATGAAAGTCCCGATTCAGATTTTGGACTAATTTTCAGGTACTTTAGCCTCTCACATGAAAAAGCTAGCTAATCTAGAGCTATAAATACCAAAATACAGTATAGATAGTTTAAATTATGTAATTATATTTGTATTTATTTGCAGACTCTATAATATAGATCTTTATTAGATCTTTAGATCTTTATACAATTTTTAGATATTTATAACTTATCATATAACTTATATCTTATCTTAAACTTAACTTATAACTTTAAGATCTTTATATAATATATATATCTTTATTAGATAGGGAATAAAATCCAGTATTACAGGCATGATTTCAATAAAGCAATGATTTTATTTCAGGATTTTTAACTCTGCCTAATTTTGCTTTTCTCATGACATATCACATGCTCCTATCACCAAGCCTCACCTTATATTTCCACATGGCAGCAAGGAGTCCAAAGTCTCAACTGCAAAGAATTAACTCAGAAAAAGCTAAAACCAAATTTCCCCAAATTATGTATTTTTCTTGTTTACAATGCCTCAGCTTGCTATAAAATATTCATTGTCATTCTCTCACACTCCTCAATGCACAACCCATAATTCCCTTTACCATATGAATAAAACTTAGACAAATGTCAGGAAATTCTTCTGGAAAATCACAAGCAATGCCAAACAGGAAGACATTTTTATAAACTAAGCAGAAAATGCTGCCATCACTAAGTAAAAGGCAGATCTCCCACTGACTTAATAAGGACTAGTTTCCCATTTCATGTCTAGTTCTGAGGAGTGTCCAACAAGTTTAAAAGCCAATTTTATTATGTCATTGACTCATGAATGTCATGAATGTTGGGGTGATCATACACATTTATTGAGTCAGGAATCTTCCAAGTTATGCAACACTATCTGAGCTTGGTATCATAGTTAATGTAAAAATCTAAGCTAAAGAAAACCAACCAAGCAAAGTAATTCTGTACAGACTAAAATATGCTCATTATCTTGCAGGATTTTATATTTCAACACCCATAGGACTTGGATCAAGAGAAGAGAGAGTCCGGATTTTGAGTTTGCCTTTGGTCTCTTCAGATATATCTTGTCTAAGCTTTTGGTATTCTTACGTTATTCCTAAATTTTATACTTTGATTAAGAATGAAACCCAATAGCTTTATTTCATATAAAACATTAATCCAAGTCAATGGATTAATTTCCATTAATTGCCAGCAATATGTTTGCTTCTGTTTGGATTTCAATGATCAGTCTCAACTCCTTGTCTGAAACTTTGACTCCTTTATAGGTTTGATCTTTGCAGTTAGCTTTAATGTTGGTTTGGTTTTTTTTTTTTCATACTGCATCCAATATTGATTTCTATACAGAAATTATACTAAACATTCCTGAAATGTTTTTTGTCATCAAGCTTAACTAAGCCTCTGCAGAAAATATAGCAAAGTACAAATCAAAACTTCCAGGTGTAATCTAAACATATGATTAATTTCATTTTCATGCTCACACCACTTATAAATAAATAAATAAAATAAACCCCCTTGATTTTTTTTGTGATGAAATTTCTCTTTGTTCTAATAATACCAAGATTGTTTTTCTCCCTCTAGGTATTTCATGTATGGTGATAATGTTTACCGTTTAAGAGTTAGCATAAGTAATGAGCATGGCTTGGAAAAGATAATTTTCGAGAAACAAGGAAACTATGGAAACAACTGGAATTATGGACAAGTAACTTTAAATAAAACATCTGATTTTAAGGTTTGTTAAACTTCTAGTTCTTTTAAAAACTTATTTTAGCTAAATAGATTTCAGAGTTTTCTGCCAAATGAACCAAATGATCCACAGCTCCAAAGATAATATCTAGTACTATTTACTAATGCATACCATCAAATAAAAGTTAGCATGCAGAAGACTGGAGGCTACGTGGTTAACAATTGACCTGACTTACCTGTAAACAAAAAGGGCAGAGTTATGCTAGACAATTCCTTCAACAACTCGTGTTGAAAACAATTTCTTTTTATAGGTATTTGGGATGGCGTGTCCTCCTATAATAGTTTTGATTGATGCAAAAGCACTGCCAGAAAGATTCATTTACCCTCTGAGGAAGTAAATACATCTGTGACCTGGCTGCATCAGGTTTCCAACAAATGTGTGTTTTATTATCTCAGGAAGAGTGCTATACCTAGCTGTATCTCACCAGCACAAATTCCTTGGTAACAGGATTATTTTAAATATGTGGATATTAAAGCACAATGACAAACAAATGAGATTAATTTAAATCTTTTCAAGGAGATATGCCATTAGATCAGGAGAAGTTTGGACTGAAGAAATGAGTGATACAGAATTTGTTTCAAAAATTGCATGTATTCATATAAAAGTAATTTTATATATAAAGTTATTGAATAGTTTTAAATCATGTTCATCATTTATATAAAGAAGCTCCTGCATTCCTTAGAACAATCCTGTCATTTTGCATAGTGCTGGGGTTTTTTTTTTTTGCAAGGAATCCTGTGTTATCTCTGATGCCCTCCTCCTGGGTGTAGCACCAGCATATATTATAGTGAAAATAAAAGCATTCAGGAAAGAAGACAGAATGGTTCAGTATAGGAGCTGAAAAATGTGGGGTTTTTTTGGTTTTTTTTGTTTTTTTTTCTCATGAACTTCAGGTTATTTTTGATGCCTTTAAAAAGCGTGGTCCCAGTGATATTGCCTTGGATGACATTGGCCTGACAAAGGGAAAGTGTAATGAAAGTATTTATGTAGAGCCAACTGTGATTCCACCTGTTACTACTGTCCCTTCAGTTCCTAGTAAGTAAACACTAAATTAGAGCTGCTGCCATTTCCTCTTACTGCATTTATGTAAAACTAATTTAGAATTTTCAACATTCTGTTTTATAAAAATCTCTCTATCATTATAAAATTATTTTCAGGGTACCATACCAGGGATCAGGTTCCCTGCCCATAACACCATTGCGAGCAAAAGAACTGGTAGATTCATAGTTGAAGTTATTAGTACAGTATTTCCCAAACTTGAAGAATAGAGGATAAGTAAATAATTCAGAACTTGTCTCTAAAATCCAGAATTAGTAAAGCTTCCAAGAAGACACTGAAGGGGAAGGAAGAAGAAAGAGAACGAAGTTTATAACCTCTATATTTGAAATAAGCAACGTAGTAGGGGAATAAGAGAATGAACAAAGTCACATATATAATATCACCAGAGGTCTCAATAGTAAAAATTCATCAAGCTCTGAGAACATGTGCACACTGAAAACTCCCATATTTAGGGGAATTATCTTAATAATGCCAAAATGCTTTAAGAATGAAGCACAATCTATATGAGTGTCTAATACCCAAAATGGAGGTATTATCTGGAACAAGGCTTAAAATGAATGAGTTCTTTCCAATATGCATTTGGCTGTACTGTTATTCCCACTGTATCTGATTACATTAAAAAATGAAAAATAAAGCAACATTTGCTTTGAAAAAAAAATTAAATAGGGAAACAGAAAGTACAGGACAGCTAGTATCTGGTTTCGAAGGAAATGAGTGAACACAAAAGGCAAAAGACTCTACTCTCTGATTGAATGAGAGGTTTCAGTATTTGCATATATTATGAAATGTGTCAAAACTTAAGCATGATTTCTTCAATTCTTCCTTTGCTAACTCTAGTCCTTGTGGTTAAAGCAGGATTGATGAGTAAGTGTTTGCTTTAGTAAAAATGGATGGGGCTTTTTTCCTTCTTGCTGGGGCTTCATCTCATTTCATCTTACTGTCATCTTGGCACCACTTCTGAGTCCCATGTCAGTGGGAAACTGGAGGAAGGTTGGTTTTGTTTGCACATTTTTTGCCATCTTCTCCAAGTCAAGTAGAAGTTAATGAAACATGAAATGTTGCCACCTCTAACCTATACTGCATATGCACTTCTCCAGACAGATTGTACAGCTTGATCCAGACCCCTCATATTACAGACTCTTTTAGATAAAAGCACAGAGATTTAAGTTTCCTCAAATATTCCAGCTTCAGAGCTATTTAGAAGAATCTCACAGAGAAAAATATGAAAAAATGACAGTAGCTGTCATTATAAATCTGGAAAATACATATAAAACAATGAAGAAAGATGGTATATGATGTTAACCAGGCCCATGCACTTTCAAAGCAAAAACTGGTACAAATACAAATTCAGCATTTGGAAAAGAATCATTAAAATATCTGATAGGGCTTTGTAATTTATTGTGAAAGAGGCATGAACATTTTGGAAAAAAAAGAGATTCGTACAAAAGACCTATTCACAGATGGCTTCAAATCATTAGAACAAATAGTGATTATGTTCTGGGACTACCTCCCATTACAGTTACTGTGACTCACAAAGCACAGCTCTTGATACCATATAGTAAATAAAAACAATCTAAAATTAAAATTGAAAAAGATTACTTGCATTGTATTCATGTTGAAGCACTATGTATTAACATTGTCATTCTGTCAAATCTATCAACTCTAAATCTACTGCATCAGCACAGATAAGAAACAAAAAAAAGACAAGAAAACAAAACCTTCTAAATGTAAGAGAAAAATTCCATTTTAGAGCTCCATCCTGAGACACAGGAATGTAAAGTTCCGCAAGATGTCTCTGTCAGCAGAATTAAATTTTAATAACACTAGTGATTTCTGTTATAATTTACCAAAGTAAAGTTTTGGAATGTGATTCCAGTTTTCATTCAAGTATTACTGATGAGAGTTGCTGATGTCTGCCACCTCCAACCACCTTTCAATTGCTCTGAGTAAACACACCTCACAAGTTAGCATCAGTCTAATGGTTAGTAGTGGAATGACACAGTAGCCAAGTGCTGCTGTCAAAACTCCAAAGAAATGTCATTCAAACTATAGACCTTTACTCAAAATATGGTGATAACATTTTAATATTAAAAAAACCAAAAAAAAAAACCAAAAAAAAAACAACAAACAAACAACAAACAAACAAACCAGAAGTGGACATGTGGCATATAACTACTTATGAAACAGATTAGAGAGGATCCATACTGTCCTTCAATATGATATAAAAGCTCAGTTTAAGCTGTCACTGGGACAAAACTAACTTGTTTTCATGAATTTGTTGAGGCAAGCTATCTGTAACCTGCCAAAAATAAGTGAATGATATCAATCATCTTCAAAGAAGTATGAAATAACTTTGATGAACATGGTGCAAGCTTACTAACACTAATGGTTTCACTACAAATGTCATGTCTATAAACAAGAGATGAAAGAATTTGAGCTGAGCCAATTTCTTTTATTAGACTTAGAGCTTCAGTAAGAGGTACTGGCATCATTTGCAGTGCCACAAAAGCTCATTGAAATTAAACAAAAAATATTGGTTGGGGGGTATAGCAGCTGGATTTGTTTTTGTCTTTTGCACAAGACTGACAACTTACACTTTCATCTCAAACAAAGATTGCTTTCATCTCCATATTAATTTTTTTTAATTTTATTTTATTCATTCACCTTTCTTTTAACACAAACAACAGTGTGAAAACTGCAGTGTAGATTCCACATTTAAATTGTGTATGTCAATACAGATTAAAGTTTTGGCCAAAGCACAGAAGAGTTTTTTTATTAATAGGTCATATGTAATTTTCAACAGTGTTAAGAAAATTCTCAGTTCTGCTCAATGAAAAGCCCAAGATTACTGGTTGCTGATTGTTATTTGGTTCTCTAATGAGTGAAAGCCATACAAGTAACTCCATATAAATTTGCATTTAAAGATCACCAGAAAATTTGAAAGCATTTTTTCCAGACATGAGGGAAATCAATTACTTCTATCATTTTCCCATGCAAGGGAAAAAAAGATCATTACTAATGTGCCTTACATGTAGTCAACACCAGATTAGATTTCACCATAAGTTATCCCTCTTCTACTATTAAGAAAATTGTTTTTTCTCTGTGCATATCATCAGATAATACTGTCTAAGAATCACATATTCTTTATGCAGATTTACAATAGTTTTGTGACTGCTGGTATGTGAAGCAATATTCTATAAACAAAAAAGCCAATGTAACCTTTATTTGTGGTTAATGGTATTTACAGAAAGAAATCCTCATTGTGAGCTACATGACTGAAACATAATATATTTGTTAGTCTGTGATTGTTAATAGTTCCTTTTTGTTTCAGAGAGCTTAGCTTTTCTTGCCAGGAGTGCTTTGGTGAAACAGAAAGTTCTATAAGATGGCTGTCATGAGAAAGTTCAAATCTTTCTTGTATCTAGTAGAGCTTCCTCCCAGTGGGATTCAATAGGCAAACTCAACAGAACTTGTAGATTATGCAGTCCCCAATGAAGTGGCTCACAGTATGCAATACTGACAGACATAATGAAATGCAAAATTTGAGTAATAAGGGGGGGGTGAGGGGAGCATTAAAGTTTAGCCAAAGTCTATTTTAATTCAAAGAGTAATACAACAACAAAACAAAACAAAACAAAGGTAGATTTCTTCTATTTCCTGAAGCAGGTGGAGGAACACTGTTTATTTTTTAGTAAAGTAATTGCAAACAACAGAAGTGTGAAAACACCAAAGTCCATTCTGATGGTACAGCTGAAATGAAAATAAATATTTCTCAATGTGAAGTAAAGTTTTTGAATATAAAGCTGACATTTCAGATGTAAACCACCATCTACACTATATATTGAAAGAGAATATTGAATATATAAAGTACAGTTAGCTATGTCTATGGGTGTGAATGTGTTTATGTGTATGTATACACATCTGCAATATTTGCTTTTAACTAAATTTTATTCCTTTTTATGTATTAAGTGCATATACATGTTTATGATAATGACCTTTCTTATTGGAGTAGTTGTTTCAAGGAAAAAGCAAATACTTTTACCATTAACTGTATAAGTTTTCAGAGTACTGAAGAAATTGAAATAACAGGATAAAGGTGGGGTTTTTTCTATGAAGTTTATTTGCTAGATGAGAAAATGGGCTTTATACTCGGGTAACTGCTAATGCTGCAAGAAGATCAATCCAATAATAAGCAAGGCATACAAGCAAAGTGCATACCCTATGGTATATTGGGGGAGGGCTGTCCTTCCTCATTTTCCTTGTAATTTTCTATCTTTTATATTAATGCACTAATAAGTTATAGAGTTGGCTGTATCACGTTCTATTCTTCATATTCCCTGTCACACGCACACCTTGCAGACCAATAATCACCAAATGAAGGCCACATTGTGTCCCTCCCCTAATACAAGGGGAAGACTTCTTATAGCACCATCATGCTAAGAATACACCATCAGTACAGTAGTGCACCTGGACACTAGCACTTCACAAACCACAATATGTGAACTATATCCATGGATCAATTGTATGTGTCAGCAGGTCTGACTAAGAGCCTGAAATTATTAAGGATAATGAATTTCTTACATATCTTGTTTCCTCAATACTCTGTGTCCTTACTGGAATGTTGGCTTCTCACAATTCCTTGTTCAAGTTCTTTATCAATGGCACTGTAACTGAATCCTTACAGTGATGAAGTTAGCTTGAATATCCTCTTCCTGAAATTACTTTTTCCAAATTATTTTTGTTACAACAGATTGCAAAAGTAAGACAATAGGTTAATTATGGTTTTGAAATATTTTCTTTTTCAGCTGACTGTGGAGGGCCAGTTGAACTCTGGGAGCCAAACAGTACATTCAGCTCTGAAAACTTTCCAAACAACTACCCTAACAGAGCTTTTTGTAAGTCGTTCTTCTCCAAGTCTTCAGGAAAAGTCTAACCATATAGAAGTAGAGATGCTAAATCTGCTTTCCCAAGTCATATTTTGTGAAGCAAAAAAGATCTTAATTATATACAGTTGGATCTTTTAACTGAAGTCTATATGGCACTTATCAGAAGCTAAGGAATCATATGCTGGTTGATTCAAAAATGAAGACAGGCCTAATTCCTTGGAATGGGTTCAGACAGGCAAAATCCATCATGCCTATTGTGTCAAATATTTTTATGTCAATGCAACAACAGGCAAGGTGCTGAAAGTCCCCATTTTACTATTACACTTCAATGTATTTGCCAGGTTAATATCATCATCTCTTCTGTTAAATAGTTACCTTTTTCTAGGGGCAAAGAATGTATATATGCATTTTCAAGGGATCCTCTATTGAATATTTCATAACATACTAGGGAAAAGACATCGTTATTCTACTAACGTTCCTTGATTTAAATTAAACTACAGCTGGCAAAAGTGAAAATGTTTCGATGTGATCCACTGTGCTATTGATGGATGAAGCAGAGAACTTTATCATTGCTTATTAATGAAATTTTAATTATTTATTACTTCACCTTTAACTGGAGAAATGTGTTGGGATGCTAATCACAAGAGTTGTAATTTTGTGTTTCTGTCCTACTTGAGATATGGCTCTCATTTCCAGTTATTAATTTCAGAAGTTCCCAAATGAGATTCCTACTAGTGAGAAAATATTATTCATTTTATGAACAGACTAAACAGTGTGGTTTGGTTTTTTTACTTTCTTTACAAGATTTCCACAGTATCCACACTAACGTAGATTAAATTTGATAAAACATAGGCTTAACAGAAGCAAATACTTCTCTTAATGTCACATCTAACTTACAGGCTTCTGTGACTGATTATAGACATTATCTTACTATCAAATAAATGACAAGGCTATTTGTCACATTTTCATGGTTACTAAAGGATTAGCTTTGCTACTTTAGGGAAATTCACAATTGTCGTGAATGGTAAAATATGCATGTGTGCATGTCTTGGGAGCTTAAATCCAGTTTTCAAAAGTGTTTTTGAGAATGAAAATCAATTGAATTTTGGATTTTAACAGCATAGGTTCCTTGTAAAGATAAGATTTAGACTTCGAAGTCTCCTGGGTGATTCTCAGTAGTTTAGCAGAGATTTTTATTTTTTTTTTCTCCAAATCCTTCAACAAGAAAATGACCCAGTAAATGTAACAACTGAAAAGGTGATTTTTTGGGTGTGTATTATTTCCTAGGTGTGTGGTACTTAAATGCTGAAGAGGGAAAAAACATTCAACTTCATTTTCAGGTTTTTGATTTGGAAAATATTTATGATGTAGTTGAAGTCAGAGATGGCAGAGGACCAAATTCCTTACTTTTGGGTAAGTAACAGCACTGGGTACTGCAATCAGACAGCTGGAGCAAACTGATAGCTATATTGTCCTGGGTTTGGGTCGGGTTAATTACCACAAACAGTTATGAGTGGCTACATCTGGGATGGGCCACAGCTGGGATGAACAGAACCAGCCAATGAGATATTAGATACCATACTGAGTCATGTCGCTGTATAAAGGGAGGGCTCACCAAATGGTGGTGCCTGTTTACTATGTGCTTCAGTAGGGCTGGAGCAGGGAAAGCTGCTGTGTCAAGCACAGAGAGAGCTTTCCTAGCTTCTATTACTTTATTTGTATATAATTTTGCTATTACTGTTGTTTTCTTCTCTCTTGGTATTGTTTTATTAAACTGTCTTTTTCCCAGACTGTGGGCATCGCTTTTTTTTTTGCATTTTTTTCCTTTATCCTGACTTTCCTTCCCACATCCCAGGAGGAGCTGTTTGGGGAGATTAGTGGGGGAGCAGCTGTGTGGTGTTTAGCTGCCAGGAGAGGTTAAACCATGACACATATATAGGAAATTAATTCCCTCTAATTTTATTCCACATTTCTTCATATTTTTAAGTGATGTTGCATTTCCCAAATGTTTGCACACACTCAGCTTTCTGTGCAGTCCAAATTAAATTAACTTCTCAATAAATAAGACTGCTCATATAGGAGGACTAACAGAAGCGTGATCTCTTAGTTGAACCTTACTTTTCTGTACTGACATGTCAAATTCGTGGTTGAGCTTTGATCATTTGAGTCTCCCAGAAGTTAGGTTTGGAGCAATAATTATATTCATGGGGTAGCAGTGTTTGCTTTTGAACCCAAAACATTTTTAAATGCATAAATAGATTTAAGCTATTGTATTTTTATGTTCTCTTGGAGAATAGCTGTCTATACAGGACAAGACCTGTTGCCAGATGTCTTCTCTACAACAAACCAGATGACTGTAATCCTTGTTACAGACAAGTCTTCAACAAAGAAGGGATTTCTTGCCAACTTTACTACTGGTTACCATCTAGGTAAGTATATGAATCCTTGTATTTAAGAGGTTATACCACTGGTCAAACACATTTGAGGAAAAATGGAGTGTGGAAGGTGACTCTCAGTGCTTGATCAACAGAAATACAAAGAAGCCTAGTGGTTACCCATTTGTACTTGGTTTTCTGGCATGAAAAGTGATGGGTTTGCTGTAGTATAATTGGACCAGCATCTGTATCATCTGCAAGTCTATGGTAGTATGTGAAAAATTGTTTCAGCATTTTGATAAAAATCTATTCAAATTTTGAGAATAAACATGAACTATCAACTACACAAGCCCCAGAAAGAACACCCCTTTGTGACTCATTTGAGGGTATCATTCATTTTTGTATAAATGCATTTTTTAAATAGTTATTACCAATCACATCCTTTAGAAGAGTGTATATAATTCTGATTAATGTACACTGTATGGCCCTTCTTGTATCTTTAAAAAATGTGGTCCTTAGCATGTGAAGGATCTCAGAAGAGTTAGTCTTCTAAGTAGACAGCAGTGTTTCTGGTCACAGCTAGTCCCCTTCTAAAAGACTCCTGATTTTATTGGGGACTGAAATTAGACTTGTCACTCATAAGTGATTCAGCAATCAGCTCTCCAAAGCACACAAAATGGAGCCAAATGCTAAAGTACATGCAACAGCAATAAGCTAACCAGGATAAATACTTACACTAACTCTAGGCCAAATCTTGACTGAATTAATTAGAGTCTTAGTATTACTTCTGTCCAAGTCTGACAGCAGAAAAAAAAGAGAAAGAAAAAGCAGTTTGTTTTCAGAGATGTGTAAAATACAATTAATTTACATGAACAGGAAGTCAACAAAAGCTACACTTTCTTACTTAAATATCATAAAAGGGAAGTGTCTCGCAGCATGTTTAGCTAGCTGCAGCTTTTTTGTAGATTAACAGTAAGATAATATTAATTTTCTTAATCTTTTAAAAAAACTTTAGCACTTCTTTACCATTATAACATCAACTTATTTTATTCCCTTTGTGTAAGACTGAGAGGTATGTTTATATGGACCATTTGATGCTTCTTGTTCTGCCTTCTTTATCACATTTGTTTGGTGTGATGATAAAAGGCATATGCCTTTTTTATAGCTGGTTCAGCATCTTTGCTGAGACAGCTTTGCCCATATTTTATTTTAGTAAGACAGAGTTCTCAAAATGGCCATTGCCAGTTCTGGTTAAATACATTAAAAAGGTTTCATTTGCAGAAGAACTATGCTTATTCATGAGTTTTGCAGCCAAAGAACAAGACACTAATATCATTAGCATGAAGGCCCAAGGATAAAAGGATGTTCAGTATATAAATTAATTTTACAAGAAAAAAAAATAAAAAAAAAAATTTTCATGAAATAGTGGGTTTTTGAAAAGGCAATATAATTTCAAAAGAAACACTTTTTGGCTGTATGCAGTATAATAAAATCCTGCTTAAGTAAGAGCTAAGTCCTATAGAAAATCTGGCATCAGTTATGGCCACTGAATGTGTGAAAATCAGGTTTGGGTCTTTTATAAACCATGCTTTTGCTTCCATATTATACCACAATTCATACTGACTGATGAATGAATCATTTTATATGAACAGTAAAAATTTAGAACCAAAGCAGTAATCTTACCTTAAATAAAACTTCTAGATAATTTGATGGTTTAGACAGTAAGTCCAGGAAGGTAAAATAAACTCAAATGCTGTTGAAAAGTTATGACTGTATATTTCCTGTAAATATATAGATTTGTGCCATTAAATACACTTTAGTCATAGAAAGGATTAAAACTTCATATTTATTCTCTCTTATCAGCTCTTGTTATGCAACTGATAGTGAAGTAGCTTAATCCTACTTTTGTGAATATTTTCTTCGTTCATTTTTATTTTTGTCTCTACCAACTTACCTCCCAGACAGATTTAGAAAGGAGACTCTTGGCTTTCAGTGCCTTTTTAGTTGTATATTTGATTTGACATGCTTTAAGATCTCTAAACTGAACACCTGAAACTTGAAATCATTAGTCACAAATCAGGATTTGACTTTTCTCATCCCTCCAAAGTTTATTACATGTAATAGAAGAACGCTAGTAACTGAGCAATGCTAATCATAGCAGAAACTACAAGATACAATAGCATAGATTTTATTCTTAATTACCTTCTATTTATCTGAAAATAATCTTTATTTTGAGGAAGATATAGATAGAAAAGGAAATCAAAGGAAATCAAAGGTATTGCATAATAGCCACTCAATTTTTCTTTCAAGTGAACTGTATGATCTCCAGTGAACATCAATCTTTCTTGCAATTACAGATTACTCTTCCTTTTCTGCTTTTCTTCAGGAGCTTGTGCAACCGACGAGTATCAGTGTGGTAGTGGGGACTGTATACCATTGCATAACCTTTGTGACAACCTACCTCAATGTGAAGACAGCTCTGATGAAGCAAAGTGCAGTAAGGTTTCCTTCATATAAAGAAAAGAAATAAATGCATATTTGGTAGGAGGTACCCAGGAAAATGGCCACAAAACCTCAGCTAGCATAAACTACTCCAGCTGAATGCAGGCCATGACAATTTACACAGCAGTATCTGAAGGGTTTTTTTCTGGACTGGAAGTAACTTTCCTGAGATACTGTATGTCTTTCTTGAGGTGAGGGGACTAGAATTGAACACATACAGTACTTGAGGTGTGGACTCACTGGTGGTGAGTACAGGGACAGATCACTTCCCTTCTCCTGCTGGACACTCTATTTCTGGTATTTTTTTTTTTTTTTACTTGATGAGGAAGCACTCAATCCCTTTATCTAGATCATTGATAGAGATACTGAACAAGACCAGCCCCAAAACTGAGGCCTGGGGGACACCACTGGTGACTGGACACCAACTGGATTTAACTCTGTTTACTACAACTTTCTGGGCCAGGCCAGACAGTTTTTAAGCTAGTGAAGAGTACACCTGCTTATGCCATGAGCCACCAGCTTCTCTAGGAGAATGCTGTGGGAGATGGTGTCAAAGACTTTATTAAAGTCCAGGTAGACAACATCCACAACCTCTCCCTCATCCACAAGACAGGTCACCTGATCGTAGAAGGAGATGAGGTTCATCAAGCAGGACCTGCCTTTCCTGAACCCATGCTGGCTGGGCTAGAAAAGGCATAGAATACTTCTTCCTTCACAGAATTCTAAAATGTCACATTTGAATTAAGCAGTTGTCGAGTGCTTGATGTTTCTCTTTATTTCTTACCAACAATGTGTTTGGAGAAGACCTTGCATCTGATGAGGAAGGAAAGGAAAGGGGTTATAGTTCAAGCAGAAGAGAGGACATGTGGAAAAAGTAACTTGGAGAAATCTCTCAGTGCAGAGTTCTGGGATTTTACAAGACTGCTCAAAAATTTTTCATGACTGAGGTTTACCATTAATTAATCACTGTATATCATTTCTTTCATTCATGCCTTCTGGATGTCTAAAAGGCATCCCTAAAACTCTACCTTTTTTACTATAGTGGATCCTGGGTTTTTTGGAAATATTTTGGTAGAAAAATGTTTTCTGGAAAACTAAGATCTTAAAAAAAATATTTTGGCAGCCATTAAATGTCAAATGCATTATATGTTTTTCTGTAGTTCATGCTGGCAATAACTATCATCTACCTGAAATGCAGCTCTAGCTCCTTAGACATATAAAGGATTCTTAAAACTTATGGTCCAACATAGTCACTATGCCAACAGCATGGGTTTTTTATGTGTTTCTGAATATTTTGTTTTGGGAAAAGTTTTGACAGAAAGTTCTGTTTTCAGGGAGCTTTTAGTGTTTGTGTGTGTATGTTTTAACTAAACCTGCCATGAAAACAGTGAAAATTCTCATAGTAATTGGAAAACCCAATTTTTCTGTCAGCTTTGGTTTTAACCTTATTTCCAATCAGTGTTACTGAGCATCGTGTAGCTATATCTTCACACAGTATTAGGAAATTATATAATGTTGGCTAAGAAAAAAAATGGTTAGAGTTGATGGAAAATATACTCTTTATCGTCTATTTGTAAGACACTTGCAAAATATTGGGTATGAAACTCTCTTGTGGCAGAAATATAAAAGAAATATAACATTTCCTTCCTGTGGGTACACAACATCTTGAAGATGATGGGTTTATTGCTGCTGCAACATATTTTGGCGCTTTTTTGTTGTTGTTCTTTTCTGGCAGTAATAAATCTGTTTAGAGTACATTTCTCTGTGCTTGGCGTGGTGGGGAGGGTGGTTTACCACCTATCTAAAATGTTTCTGTCCATTTTGGTCTACAGTGAGATTGCTTAATGGTTCTCTAAGCACCGAAGGGCTGGTACAAGCCAGGATTGGGAAGACATGGCACCTGGCTTGTCCAGAAGGTTGGAACAAACAGATTTCAGACAGTGTTTGCCAGCTGTTAGGGTTAGGGTGAGTGAAAATATTCGTTGTTCTTGTTACTCATTTACAGGTTTGTTGAGTCTATATATTGGTGTTTTCCTTGTCACTTTACTGGTGGTTTTAGCATCCAAAAAAAATAAGGGCAGATGTATTTTTCTGTGGCAAGTGACATACTTGGTGTGCCAATAAATTTTTAAGTGTTGCAAACCCTGTTTTGACATTCATTAGAGAATTGATGACTCTGAATATGGCAGATTAGACATGAGGATACATATTGGAGAACATTGGGAGATTGATGTGGAGATATTAGTCTTTTATCACTTTGGTCATCAGTTACATCTTCACTTTTATGAGGATGGCTCAAGAGTAAAGCTGGAGCAAACAACAATCTTGGCTGCTCTGCTATCATACTAATGTTCATTTCAAGTAAATTCATGATAATCACTTGGGTATTCTGCTACTGGGCTCCAAATACATTTCATACCTATCATTAGACCTGAGCTACTGGGAGAGGAAATTGTATTTCTCTTGAGGTATACTTAAAGGGGGGAAGGAGGAGGGAAGTATTTGACTGAAAAAATAGATTTGTCTAAGTCACTGTTCAACAGAATTTCCAGGAAAAAGGTGGGGATGGTTGAGTGCAGAACTGTTACATTTTTCAATCTGTCGTAAAATTTATGTCCTAAATTCTGTCCTTACTTACTATCTATGCAACTTCACTGCCATCCACTGAATAATAAATAGCTTTCCTACAGTGCTGAGGTTTTTAGGGAATGTCACTCACCCAAGTATGTTAAATTCTGAGCTTGCAATTCATTATTTTAGTCTCTGACCAAAGTAGGATGCCTGCAAATGCCCTTCTGATAAATTCATTGTAGAAATCACACAGTTAGGAGAACTTTAGAAAAATATCCAGGTCTTATTTGAAAATAATTCTAATAATTGGATGAATGTGTGCTGGTTTGGATTTTTTTAACTTCTTTTCCTTTGGACAAGCACTACATTTATGTAAATATAAGATACCTGCATGCCCAAATCCTGATTGTAATTTATGTATCTTATCTCATTTATGTATGCATATAAGAACATACAAACTATGACTAAAGTCATTACTTTAGTCAAATACCTTGCCCTTTACAATGCCTGGTAGCCTTCTGCTGATTCTTTCTCCCTCTCCCCCACCCCCTCTTCCTCTAAGTTCTGAACATTAGTAATTTTCTGGTCTATTGGTTTAATTCATATTTTCATATTTGATAGGCTTCAGGGAACTTTGTCTTCCATGGTATTTTCTATTACCTTTTAAAAATTACTTATGTTTTCATTTCCATAACATTTTATAGTAGTATGTTTCAGTTTGTCTCTATAAACCAGTCAGATACACTTGCTAAAAAAATTGCTATTAAATGTCCTAGTAACTTCTTCATAATTATTTTTTTTAGTTTACTACATATACGCATGGAGAAGAAAAAGTCTTAAACCTAAATTGCATCACATTTTCATATCCTTGGTCCTACTGCTGTTACTGATCCTACAAAATAGGATAAAATTCTCATATATACACATATATATATAACTCCTGTAAGCATCACATTATTTTTGCCTTCCATAAATCTCCATGTAACAGCATATTTGTTAATAGGTGTTACTGTATTTTTTTATTAAATGGATGTTTATACTAACAGGTCTTGAGTAGGCTATAGCTCATGTTCTTATACTGAATAATTACATAGAATTATGCTTTACTAGAGAAAGCGGCTAAGGTTCATCTAGAACAATATTTTTTTGCTGTTAATTGCTTATATATTTGCTATTCTCATTTACTGTTTAATTTATAACAGGGACTGAAATGATAGGAGTCCTGTAGTATATCCTGTTTATGTAGATGGGCTAGCAAGTGCAATGTTCCACACCAATTCTAACAAATCACACGTGTGAATCCTTTTGCCTCCATTTTCTCAACTACATGACTGTCGCATTTGTGATATGTGCCACAGCAAGAAAATCTGGAGGCATGCCTATGTGTTTGTCTATAAAATATAGCTTAGGCAAATCATGTACAAATACTCTTAATGACTTTGGAGTTCAACATGCACAAATTGATGCTCTTGAGAGGCCTGAACAAGATCCTTTGCTCAGCTTGCACTTGTAACTGTGTGCATTTGACAACACTGTTAAAATCTCAGTATTATTAGTATTGCTTTTCCTTGAGCCAGCAAAATCATACATTGAGCTTTTCACCATTGTACTTGGTCTGGTGTGAAACATGCTTGTTTGACTAGAACCAGCTGGGTCTTTACTGAATTGTGTACCCAGGAATGGGGGTAGACCCTGCAATTTTGCCATACCCAAAAGTCCAACAAGGATTGAGAGTTTAGGCCTTGCTCTCAACCCTGCAGTCTATTTTTTGTATGGGCTTGCAAAATTCTTGAGAAGGAAATGAGTTAAGTGGAATACAGTCTTGTTTGAGATTTCAAAGTCAATCGGGTTTCCATCCTTCCTGGTTATGAATGGTCAGTAGTAGCTACATGAGTGCTCCTAGAGACACCTCAGAAAAGCCTGTCTTTGACTGTCAAACCCAGGTTCCCCAGTGTGTTAAGAATATAACATACAACCTGAAAGTGGTGGAAATGATCCACTAAAATTTATGCCCCACAGGGGGAGAGGAAGTCTCAATGATTTTTTTTGGATTTTTAGTTGCACAGCTTCATTTAGGATCAGACATTGCTAGTAAGCTTGGTTTAAACCAATTGCTTAAGAAGCCTCATTTCAAATTCAGAAAGTCTAAGAGTGGTTACTTTAAAATTTAAAATTGTTTTATATTGAAAAAAGTCTATATACTAGGCTAGAGTGTACAGACACTCTCTATGTATCTATACATCTAAGGACAGAATTAAGTGGGTGGTGTCATTTCCAGGTTGAGAAACACTGTAGTAATGACTTTTTCAGTAGTGAGTCATATATCTCTCTTAGTGGCACAGCAGGACTATTGAATACCTCCTTTATCCTATGCCTAGTCTTAGTCTCTGTACACAGCAGATTTGTAGGTAGATTCTAGACTTCATACTTCCCAGGAGAATGAGATTTACTGCATTTGAAGAGAAGGTACTTCCTTGATACACAGGTGCTCCCTCTGTATTAAACCTGCACAAATTATTCTCTTCTTGTTCCTGAGATATGTATGGCTAAAAGGTCAAGTAGGAGTAGGCTGTCACTCCAAAAATTATGTCTGACCACAGGTATCTATTTTCCCCATGCTTCCTCAAGAGAAAGCAAGTACGTTTCTTGGGCATATGTTCCAAGCTTGTCATACAAAGTATATGATGCAAAATGGGCCACAAAGAAAATCTGTATATGGATTGTAAATGTCAAAACAATTTATCACACCAATAGTGCACAGAATTCTTGGTTTTATAAAGGCGATAATTACACAAAAAAAAAAAAAAAAAAAGTTAGTTGAGGAAGACTTTAGAATAACTATTCTGTTCAATAACAAACACGACACCCTTGACTTATTCCACAGTTGTTTTGATTTCAACAGATCTAAGATGTGAAGCTTAACTTCTAATGAAGGTAGTGTTTATTCCAATAGAATCCTCATGATATAAAATACAGTTCCATTTCTTCTCTAAGCACAGAAGTATAGTATCATTGTAATTACCCCCCCTCAGAATAGCAAAACTCTGATATTCCAGAGTTCAGCTAATACTGTTCAATTTTTCCATGCTAAGTTTTAGCTCTATATACTTAAGAATTGTATGGCAAATTCTTCTTTGTGGCACAGAAAAGCAGAAGTTGATCATTTACCGATATTAAAATAATTAATATCATTAGAAACCTTAGGATAAGATGTATGAGTGAAAGTAGGTGAGTCACATTTTACATTATGTGAGTGTCAAGCCTCAAAAGTCTCCTGATAAACATTTATTGTTTCAGGAAAAATGATGTAGTTTATTCCACCACCATAATAATTTCCCAAACATTCTTCCACTGGTGGAACAGGATAAATATCTAAAAATATGCATGCATGTCTCTTCCTTCCAGAGATGCAAATATGTCATCAACTGTATTATTCACTGGAGATGGGCCATTTGTCAACATCACCAAAGCAGCTAACCAAAGCCTAATATTTACAAAAAGGTGAGTAGACTAAGGTTTCTTCCTCATACAAAGGATAATGTAAAGTATGGTGGTGATCATTTATACACTAATTTCTATTTCAAGTTTATCTGAGAGGTAACATGATTCTATATGAGGCCTGGACTATAAACATATCTGGCTTTTATTCTCTGTCTACTGCTGAATGCAGTGTAATACTGGGCAATTCACTCTTTCCCCTTTCATTCTTCTCCAACTATTGTAAATTTAAAAGGAGAGAGATGCTTGCCACAATTTTAGCTAGCATTCAATTCAGTCTTAATTGAAGTATTTCTACAGTTAACTGTGGAAAAAATAAATACTGCTATTTTTACAAAACATTTCTTATCTAGAAATATCTAAATTATTAAGATATATTGTGGTAGAAGAATTAAAATGGAGTGTCATCCACCAGTGGTTATACAGTAGTTATTGCACTAAGGTCTTTGTGTATTCAACAGAGAAAAATAAGCACTCCAAATTGCAATCCATAAAGGCATCTCTTGAAATATGAGTCACACTTTATAATCCATTGACTTTATTGATACAGACAGGACTAAGTGTGAATTGCTACAGTAAACAATCCACAGACAGGTATCTGTATTTGGACAAATTAGTCCTACTCAAAAATAACTTCTGGATTTTTCTCCATATTTAGAAGTGAATCATTAGGTAAGATGATCCTCAGAGTACATTAAATTATATTCTAATTTTTCTCAGACCAAATAACAGCAGAAGTGATTCTAAAGGGTCTTACAAATTGGTAGAGTTTCTTGTATATTAAAATAAAATGTAGCATTAGCACAGGATTATATTCTCAGAAAATTATGGGATTTACAGTACACTTCCCAAAGGAAAAAGACCTGCCATCATAAATATATATATAAAATTATTTCAAATACTCTCTTTCTGCTTATAAGAAGGCTTATTATATACTTCTTCCTGGGATCCTACCAAAAGCACCAAGGCAGAAAATTACTGTCTAATTGTTAAAATGCTGAAACCATGTAGAGGATGGCAAGCGTCCATGTTGTTTCAGGTTTCCTTTATAAACATGCCAATAGTAACAAAGCAGAAGACTTCTTAATTTGCTATGCTGTATTTTATCCAGAGTTTAAATATATATATATACATTTTATGTTCTAATTATACTCTGTTAATTCCAAACATTTATTAATCTCACTGGTGGTGAAAGCATCTTAAAGTAATGGAATAACATTGCAAGCTGTTTTTCTTTTTTTCTTGAGTGGATGTCTAAACCAGCATTGCCACAAGAGATGTTAAAAAGCAGTAATGATTTAAAGATGGCTTTTGTTAATATCCATTAAACATTAAAAAGTGATTAATGAAGGAGGAAATGGAATACATTCATTCATCTTAATTGCATTTCTGTTGCAGAAATAGGTATCTACCATGTTTCATCTGGACAGCTGATAGGAATCATTTCACAGAGTTACACTTACAGATCTGCACACTTTTTTTATACATATAATGAAGGATAGAAAAATCACAGATTGGAAAAAAAAATCATTAACTGGTAATCAAATTATAAAATGTATTTCTTACACTTTCTTTACTCTTTCTTCAAGTGTAACTACCATTGAAGCAAAGAAGGGCACATCTAATAGGACTTGAAAGCTGTGGTGGCAGAGACAGTAAAACTGTTCTCTGATACACTTAGGTAATGTATTTCTTGACAGGATAGCTTTGTAACAGGGCAAAATCCTACTTTGAAGGTATATGTGAGTGGATTCCACTCGCACAATCATTTTTGCCAGTCCTAAGTGAAGATCATACTCACAGATGTACCAACTCTAGATTTCTGCCTGGCATACTGCTTCATAGATGACAGGCACGTAAGATGGGTATTCAGCGCATGCAATGCCTCTGTTGCCTTTTGGACTCCCCTGTGCTAACCAAGGGGCAGCTGAGGACTGGTGAACTGAAGTGCAGGCAAGGAAGTGGTTTTCATACTGGAAGACAGCTTCAGAAAGAAGAAAAAAAAAGCAGAGGCCCATATATTTCTACTAAAGCAATCAATAGGTACTGATGGTGGGGGAAAAAGACCCTCATTACATGTGACTGCCTGCTTCGATGTAAAAATAAATACAGACAAATCTGACATGTTGGACGTTAGCTTGGCTGGTTTATGCATCTACCTAAAAGGAAGTGTAGGGTCAAATAAATACAGTACCACCGACCACCTTTTAAAAGCCTGTGGAGGGAGATTGGACAAGGCTATTTAGTTGCTATGAAAAGCATGCAAAGGATGGTATTGGTTTCCTGGGGCTATATGCACTTCTGGTTGTCCTTGATGTATGTCTCACTACTAAGGGACATTCTTATGAAGTTAGTACAGATTTGAATACAAATAACAGAATTTCATTTTCACTTTTTAAATTACAGCTTTAAAATTGTGTATTTCTCCTGAAGTGGAAAATGGCTGTGTGAGACTATTCAGGGCTGGAGGCATATCTCATTCTTACCTCCTTGGTAGTGAAGATTTAACTGAGGAGGAGGGGAGTAGTTACAGTTCCCACTTGCCCTTCTCGCACTATGCCATTGTGAAAATGCTGGGTCACATTGTGCATTAATTAATCAGAACAGATATAAAATTTTAGAGCAAACATAGTGAGAGATACATAATATCATATCACATTTAAAGTATCCTTCCCTTTTTCTATTTAAAAATGATGTGGAAATGAATACTGTAAACTAATGCTGGCAGACTTTTTTTTTTCTCTCATATATTTTTCTATGTATCATATTTACATTGCTAACACACACACACCGTCCCAAGTGTTCAGTTTCATTACAAGCTATGAAGACAATCTTAAAACCTCTGGGTATCAGAAATGCTTGAGTAGTTTTGATCTGTAGTCTTGTGCTCTTCAGACTCTGGCTTTATATCTCTGATAAATAATTTCTAACCCTGTATCTGCAGCTACATATTTTACAGTGTGTTAAAACCTTAGTGAAAAGATACAGTGGTGTCAAACTAACCTCTTAAATTCTTTTGGTCACACTGATCTCTAGTGGTAAGGTACTGAAAATGTCTCAAAAGATAGAAAAAATAAAATATGCATCTACAATTTTATTGGTGACTCATTTCCCTAAAATACAAGAGGAGTCTACTTTTATCTCCATAACATAAGCATCCATCGAAGATAAATATGTACATTTAATATTATATATAATATATATTTATAATAAAAACATGTAGGACAAAACATTGTATTTAAAAGTTTGATACTGATAAAC
>JANIJG010020966.1:0-48074 GCA_024611175.1 Megaceryle torquata
TCCCCCCTCCTCTCCTCTCCTCTCCTCTCCTCTCCTCTCCTCTCCTCTCCTCTCCTCTCCTCTCCTCTCCTCTCCTCCTTGTCTCTGTATGGGGATGCATTCCCATCCCATACCTGTCAGAAGCACTGCAATCCCTGAGTTTGAGAGTGTCCAATTGATTCAGAAGCTTTTGAGATAGACTTCTGATCAAACCTCTTTACTCATTTTCATTGCTAACAGCTCCTGCCAAACTCATCCTCATTCATGGTTGGGCCAACAACACTGTTTAATGATTACAGCTTTGGAACTGACCTTTTGCTTCAGCCATCATGGCTGTGAGTCAGTGGATTGCCTGGTGCAAGTTGGGAGCTCTCTGTTACACTGTACAAAAGCTTTATGTAAAGAAATGTATGCTTTCTTCTTCTTTGCTCCCTGATTATACTAAGGTCTAGCAAAAATTATCCTTTAGCCTTGTATTTCTTGAGGATAGAGTTTGTTTTAGATTGGGTTGGTGTTTTGTTTTGGGTTTTTTTGTTTGGTTGGTTGGTTTTTGTTTTGTTTTTGTTTTCCGTCCTGATAATGCTATCCTAAATCTGGTATGAAGGCTCTCACTGTTACACTGTAATACTTCCAGGTTTATGAATGTACCAAGTCTTTCATCATGATGTCTTAGATCTGTCCAGAGTGGTATAAATCATAAGTAGGTACACAAGAAATTGCCTGAGGTATGTGCTTCTCTCCATTTGCTGCATACTGGGTCTCAGTCTGTACCATAGGAAGATGACCTTCACTATTCCATTTTTGCTCAGGCATTTAAATTTTAGATGCCTAAATTAACAAGTTTAGAATACAGTCTGAATATTTATACAAGAATATATTCAGAATATACATCATTTAAGTTTTCCATTGATTTCTTATTTTCTAAATATTTAGGTATGCCTTGGTTATTTCTGTATGTGGACCTTAACAAAGCTTTGATGGGATATGATTTGTACTTTCTTTTCTTTCTGTGGGGAACATTTAAGTGTGGAAGTGAGGTTTTGTGGAATTTAAAATCCTTCTAAGCTTAAGTGCTGATGTTTTGAATCAAGATTTATGACTCTGTGTACTCTTGTATGTACTTATAATAACCAATTTCAAAAGACAATTGTTATTTCAGTCTCTGGGTTTTAAATATTTTATTCTACTTTCATTTCTGGCAAGTGGAATCCCAAAGAAAGACTAGTCCTTGGTCAAGAAAATGTCCTAACTTTTCTTTTTTTTTTTTCAGTTATTTTTAAGAACATGAAAGTTTCTGCACTGTCCAGAGAGTAAAGAATTCATATGCCCTGGATTTGATTGTTAACTTTAATTCGGTACACTTTTGAAAGCGTGTATTCTGACCTGAATGACATGGCTCATAGAATTTAACAAGCAAGTGAATTATTAAATCCATTACTACTTCTTCTGGGCCTACTACTTTTATGATTCTGTACTTTTATGGCTACAGAATGCTCAGCTTCAGCACTATGATTGAGCATATCATTTAAAGGTACATACATTTTTTCTTTTTTTTAGGATTTCAAAACGTTTTTTTTCAGGATGATGCATACTGGAATTTTATAACAATTTCAGTAAAACTGTTAAGTCCTATGGAACAAAACTAGGTACTGAAGAAAGAAAAAAAGTCGCTTTAAGTCTCTTTTTGTTATTGATAGCAATAAAAAACAGAATTAGAAATATATTGTCAGCTGAACAGAATACAGTTTTCCATTACCTGCATTTATACCTCTCTGGCCTTTCAACCCAAATTTAGCTTGTTTATTCCCAGGGTAGATTACACAAACCTTATTTTAAATGGACAATTCAGACGAATGATACATTTTAATATCACAATAGATGTAAAAAAAAAAAAATTCTTTTGAAAGAAAAGGCCATTCATCTTGACAAAAAGTGGTACTCTGTGGTATACCTTCTCTCATCAATCATTAGCAAAGAAATGCTCATATGCGTTGTTATGATTCTATTATGTCTGTGTTCCTAATTATTTAAACAACCTAGATCTGGCTTTCTTTCAGATAGCTGAGATATGGAAAATATTACTCTTTGCTGGGAAGCATACATTGTTACCTCCTTTGCCAGTCAATAGAAATTCTTAACAATGATAAATTTTGAAGCATATTTTACTGATGGTTAAAATAAAAAAGGCAGAATCTGAATTTGATTATATCCAGCTAGTTAGATGTGGGGTTAAGTTTTCAAAATCACACAGAGCTTTTATCTTTAAACATATCTTAGCTATGTGGTTTTGGCACTGTATTATCTAACTGATGTTTTAGTGTACATTTTAATATGCAAAGATAATGAGTCCAGCTTCCTTTGATTTCCGACATCTCTGAAAACTATTTGGCAGTGTTAGGATATAAGTATACCATTAAGGACTTTGAAGAGAAGTATGTCTGCAAGAGCCTGACTTATCTGTGGCTGGCGCAGTTTGAAGCACTGTGTTTTGATGGATTTCTGCTGTCTTGATGTGGTAGAGAATTGTTAGTGACATGTACTAAGTTTCTAAACATACCAGCAAATTAAAAATCTCACAATAATTATTGTCTTAGATCCTCTGTGTGGATTTCCACTTATGACTTCTTAGAAATTAATAGTAGTTCATTCATATAGTTCATAAGAAAATTATCAGTAAAATGATCATTTAATTGGAAGGTTGCACATATTCCTGCTTTTCTCTTACACACAGAGGTGCATTGATGGAGATACTTTCCCTATTCTATATAAAGTTATCATAGACCAGCTGATGCTCTTCTGCTTGGACACTCTCTTGGTTTTATTTGGGTCTTTTTGCAGTGCCTCTTTCAATGCAAGAAAAATTATTTGCAAGGTTTTTGGGTTTTTTTGGGGTTTTTTTTTTTTTTTTTCTGTGATATCTGCTGATTTTAGGATCATAATGTTCAGAGAAGAACCATGTGAACCATATTAAAAATGGTGTTTGGAGTCTCATTGCTTTTTCTCCCATTAAATAGGATTAAATTAATTAAGGATTAATTATTGATTTTTCTGTTAGGCAGCAATGAAGTTGCAAGAAGTCCAAGGGCAATCAAGAGAGACTTCAGGGCCTTAGGAGGACTGGTTTAGAGATTAGGAACACAAGTGGTGTACTCCTCTATCCTTCCACTTGCTGGGAATGATAACGGAAGAAACAGAAAGAGCCAACAATAACTTGCACTGAGCCTGGTGTCAGCAGCAGAATTTTGGGCTTTTGATAAAGGGTTGGTTTACACAGTACCAGGCCTGCTGGCGACAGATGGGGCACATCTATCTCAAAGAAGGAAAAGGATTTTTGCACAGGAGTTATCAGGACTCATTGAAGGAGATTTGAAGGGCAAAAGGGATAAAATCAGGCTCAATAGAGATAAGCCTGGGGACAGCATGTCAATGTTTAAGGGATGGTGTACTAGTGAGGTCCTTTGGTCTGCTGTCTCAGTGGAGGCAGGGAATGGAGATCCACATGGCAGCAAAGACACAAAGTCTATTGATGCATTACAAACGATGGAAGTCCCTGTGAATGGTCATGTAGGAATGAGGGCTTTTCCCCGCCAAAAGGTAATGAGATCAACAGCCCAAATGCAGTGCATCTACACAAATGCATGCAGCACGGGCAACAAACAGGAGGAACTGGAAGCTATTGTATAGCAGGAAAACTATGATATAGTTGCTATCATGTTTCCATGATGGAAAGATTTGCAGAAGTGGAGTGCTGCTTTGGATGGGTATAAACTCTTCAGAAGGGATAGGCAAGGAAGGAGAGGTGATGGGGTAACCCTGCACATTAGGGAGCTATTTGACTGTCTAGAGGTAGATGGTGTCAATAGGGTTGAGAGTTTATGGGTAACAATCAAGGGGAAGGCCAACAAGGCAGATACCATGGTTGGAGTCTGTTACAGACTGTCCAATCAGGATCAAGAAGCAGGCAAAATATTCTAAAAGCAGCTGGGAGAAGTCTCACAACCAATACCCCATGTTCTCATGGGAGACTTCAACCTACCAGATCTCTGCTGGAAATACAGTATAGCAGAGAGGGAACAGTCTAAGAGGTTCCTGGAGTGTGTGGAAGATACTTCCTGACACAGATGGTGAGTGAGCCAGCTAAGGAAGGTGCCCCTCTGGACCTGTTGCTCATGAACAGAGAAGGACTTGTGGGTGATAGGAAGGTTGGAGACTGGGGCATAGTGACCATGAAATGATAGAGCTTTTGATTCTTGGAGTCCAAGTAAAGACATGGGTCAGCAGAACTGCTACCTTGGACTTCTGGAGGACAGACTTTGATCCTGGTTGACAGAGTTCCCTGGGAGGCTGTCCTGAAGGGTGGGTATTCTTCAAGAATGAAATCTTTAAGGCACAGAAGCAGGCCATCCCCATGTCCTGAAAGATGAGCTTGTGGTGAAGACTAGCCTAGTTGAACAGAGAGCTCTGACTGGAACTCAGGAAAAAAAGGAGGGATTATAACCTTTGGAAGAAAGGGCAGGCCACTCAGGAAGATTAGGAAGATTTCATGAAGCTATGGAGGGAGAAATTAGAAGGCCAAAGCCCAACAAGAACTTGCCATAAAAGACAATAAAAAAGGTTTCTATAAATATATTAGCAATAAAAAGAGCGCTAAGGAGACTATCCATCCTTTATTTGGTGGGATGAAATATAGTGACCAAGGATGAGGAAAAGTCTGTGGTACTGAAGGCCTTATTTGCTTCAGTCTTTAATAGTAAGACCAGCTGTTCTCTGAGTGCCCAGCCACCTCAGCCAGAAGACAGGGAGCAGAATGAAGTCCCCATAATCCAAGAGGAAATGGTCAGTGACCTACTACACCACTTGGACATACACACGCTTATGAGGTGGGATGAGATCCACCCAAGAGTGCTGAGGGAGCTGATGGACATGTTCATCAAGCCACTTTCCATCATTTATCAGCAGGATATATTCTATCTGGACTTAAGTAAAGTGTCTGACACTGTTTCCCACAGCATTATCCTGGAGAAACTGGCAGCTCATGGCTTGATGTGCCTATGCTTTCTTGGATGATAAAAAAAAGGTGGGATAACCAGGCCTCGAGAATAATGGTTAATGGAGTTAAATCCAGTCAGCTGCTGCTCACAAATGGTATTCCCCAGGGCTCAGTATTGGGGCCTGTTCTCTTTAATATCTTTATTAATAATTCAGATGAGGGGATTGAGGGCATCTCGATCATCTGTAAACTTGGTAAATTTGCAGATGACACCAAGCTGAGTGGAAGTGTTGATGTACTTTAGGGTAGGAAGGCTCTACAGAGGGATCTGGACAGACTGGTTTGATAGGCCAAGGTCAATAGGATGATGTTCAACAAGGCCAAGTGCCAGCTCCTGTACTTGTATCACAACAACTCCATGCAATTCTACAGGCTTGGGGAGGAGTGGAAGGAAAGCTCCATGGCAGAAAAGGACTTTGTTGACAGCTGGCTGAACAGGAGCCATTAGTGTGCTCAGGTGGCCAAGAAGTCCAACAGCATCCTGTCCTGTATCAGAAATAGTGTGGCCAGCAGCACAAGGAAATGATCATCCCCCTGTACTCAAAGCTGGTGATGCTGCATCTCCAATACTGTGTTCAGCTTTGGACCCCTCACTACAAGAGAGACATTGAGGTGCTGGACTGTGTCACAAGAAGAGCAATGAAGCTGATGAAGCATCCAGAGCACAAGTGTCATAAGGAGTGGCTGAGGAAACTAGGGTTGTTTGTCTTGGTGAAAAGGAGTCTGAGGGGACACTTTCTTAATCTCTAATATACTTGAAAGGAGGTTATAGAAAGGTGGGGATTATCTCTGAAGAAAATAAGTGATAAGACAAGAGGAAATGACCTCAAGTTGCACCAGGAGAAGTTTGGCTGGATATAAGGAAAAATTTCTTCATGGAAAGTGCTGTCAAGCACTAGAACAGTCTATCCAGTGAAGTGTTAGAGTCACCATCCCTGGACATATTTAAAAGGCATGCAAGCATGGTGCTTTGGGATATGGATTAATGGAAAATGACAGTGTTAAGTTTATGGTTGGACTCAATGATCTTAAATGTCTTTTCCAACCTAAATGATTGTATGATTCTAATATTCAACATAGAATATCTTTCTACTGTATCATACAGTTGAATACTGAATTGTCATATGGTATGTGTTGCAGTCTTTAGCAGACTCATTATCCTCTGTCTTCTTTTAATGTGAAAGCAGTTTAAATCTACCATTACAAAGGCATTCAAGCCTATTACAGATTCAAAGATATACAGCAGAAAAAAAAAAACAACTTTGAGGCCTAGATTGAAAAGTCTGGGCAGTACTTTTTATGGAAGATAACTTATTCTCTTAACTAATAAATGAATTAGGGCTTCATTATAAAATCATTCTTATGAATCATATTTATCTGTAACGTCACACTTGCTCTTTGAAGGTCTATGAAAATTAGTGGATATGGCATGTAAAAGCAACAGACAGTAGCACTTATTTTGTCATCAAGGTATACTTAATCATAGCTCATAATGAATACAATTTTAGTGCTATATCTCTTGTTGGCTCTTCTTTTTTTGAGTGGTGAGAAATGTTAGTTTTTCAAAAATTACTTTTTAATCCTACCTATATTATTTTGTGACTTCACATTTAAAAATAATTCTGTTGTCTCCATTGCTCATGACTGTAAGGTATTATTAACAGACAATTTTGATGATGATCCCTGAAAAATAAATAGAGTTTTGGCCACATTTTAAGTACAGGTGTTTACAACATCATGTTGCCATTACAATTAACAACCCTTCTAGCATATGTAAAAGAAAGGTTCTCAAGCATTACAATTACAAGTAATGAATAATCCAAGCTACAGCTGCATAGGTATGCAGACTGAACTACATTTTAGTCCCTAAAATAAATTTCTCCATTATTAGAATGAGTCATCTTGGTGAATCAAAAGTGAAGAACTATATGGTTACAATTCCAGTGTTGTATTTTGTCCTGCAATAATAAAAAAAAAAAAGTTATTTCTCTGTTCTTATTAATTTCTAGCAGTTTACATAAATTTAATGCTCATTTAACAAAAGCTAATGCCTCCATGACTCTTGATAATAGCCACTTTAGTCTATAGTTAATAGAAGAATGGCTCCTCCTCCAACTCTATTCTGAAACGGCCTGAAGCACCGCTACAATGATACATATAATATGAAGCACCTGTGAAAAGCTCTTTTCTGGCTAGAAAGGTTCTTGTTTTGAGTGTGTTGTGTTTTTACCCTGGAGGATATTTTTATATTCAACTTTAAGAATATCTATAGTCTTTTCTGAGGCAGTCTATTCTCAGTGGTGCCCAGTGACAGGACGAGAGGCAATGGACAAAAACAGAAACATGTGAGGTTCTGTCTGAACATCAGGGAAACACTCTTTCACTGTGAGGGTGACTAAGCACTGGCACAGGTAGCCCAGGAATCTCATGGAGTTTCCATCCTTGGAGATGCCCAAAGGCTATCTGGACATGGTCCTTGGCAACTGACTAAGTGCCTTACAGTATGTCATATTGTCTCTCTTTGATTTTTAGTGTTCAAATATAAATGTTACTTATTTATTATAAATATGTATTTATTGATAATAAATAATAGCTTACCTCCTCTAAAGCCATTTTTACTGGAGGATACCTGAGATGATCAAGACTACAATGAAGATGACTATTTTAAAACTAAAAAGTGTTGATTTTGCTATTATCTTGATTTTTCTGTCATTTTCCCTCCTTTCTCATTTGTTTTCTAGAGTCACAGTCTTGGACCAGGAAAGACCTGGGACAGGTTGTATCTCTCTATATAATCTCAATACTTCATAATACAAAGTCATACTTTTTATCTTGTTTGGAAATCACCAACACAATTCGCAATTAATAATTAATAATATAATAATTAAAATTTATTTTTCATAGTGAACTTACTTGTTGAATAATCTCTCTATTTCAGCTTTTCAAAATTGTTTCTTCTGATTTTGTTTTTGAATTATATGTATATGGCTGTGTTTTGTGTTTTCTCAACTGCTCTCAACTGCTACTTTTATCCATAATTCTCCAGATGCTCAGGTGTGTCACAGGAGTGATCATTATACTCTGGGGAAGACATTTAAGTTTAGTTTTCTGCTACCTTTCTAGCCTGTGACCTGATTGTTGCAGCTGCTTCCAAGTGGTTTAAATTTCTGCCTGCAGAAGTATCAATGTTTCCGTATCAATTTAATCAATAATCCAGGTTCCCACCACACATACTTATTCTCTCTCCATCATGACTGAGCACTGCAGCAGAGCCCCAAATGGATATGAATGTTAGGGCAAATCCCCAGAGATGTTTACACTAATGCTCAGTATCTACACAAAGACTGGAAAGGTTCTAAGGTTCTGGCCCATGGCTTAGAAATGTACATACTTTGAACAACCAATTTGGATTAAGAGAATAACAGTGTTGCTGGATTTTTTTATTTTTTTTTTCATTAAATCAATGCATTGCACTATACTTTGGAATTTACATCCCTTCAGTGGAGTGAAAAGTAAAAAAAAAAAATTAAAAAGTAAAAAAAAAAAAGTAAAAAATGAGTGAAAGTAATTTACATCAAGATCCTTCTTGGTGGTACTGAAGATGTTTTACTGCTGGACTGTTGTGGATTTCATGGACCTTTCTATCTATTGGCAGGAGGTATTAACACTATAATGATGATGGGATCTACTAAACCATCTTTTTGATGGACAGATTGAATATAAGATATTGTTTGTTTTGTTTTGTTTTGTTTTGTTTAATTTTGCTGCACCTATATTATGCTTACAAGAAATTTAAACACCAGGGACAGAAAAGTTCAGCCCTGTAGTACTTAAAGACTATTTCCTTGGACAGAAATGGGATTTCCTAGAAGATTTAATTATTGCAAAGGCTAGAGATTACAATTTCTTAAGTATTTACTAATTTTACCCAAAGATATGGTAGTGGAAAAATAGGTTCCATTTAGAGTTAATGACTAATTAATTGCTTTGCCTACTTTGACAGTTTGAGAGACTTGTAGGTATAAGAAAAGAGTTCTTCTCTGATTCATTGTCTATTTAGATCACTTCATATAGTAATTTCTGAATGAATTTGTCAAATACAGTAAATAAAGGACATATCAGATGGATTAACTAAACAGGCTTTAATAATAATTGAAATTCAATGAATAGCATTATGTCATTTAGATTAGATTTAATTTGTACGAAATATACCCCAGTGATGAGGATTGCCAACCTGAGAGTATTACATTTTCAGTGTAAATTAAAAATTAGCTGTAAAGGTTTATTGACAAAATAAATTTCAATTAGCAAGGATTAAATATCTGCCCCTAACTAGCAAAGGGTAAGGTTGTTAGAGATAAATTTTGATGTTTATATGTGGTTGTTATGTTTATTATGCATCATTTATCGTGTTTACAAGGCAGTTCATACAAAAGTAGCTAACAGAAAGTACTGGTAACAAAACAGTCTATCTGAAATGAATATATCCAATCATTACAGAAATTACTTAGCTTTTATGTTTTTCTATTTCCTTTCCCTTTAACATTCCTCAGTAGAGCTCATTTTCTTTTAGTGGATCTCCCTCAAGTTACAGAATAATCAATACCTCATTGGAAGAATATCTGTTTACTATTTTTATACCTCTTGTGGAAAGCTTACAAAGTTGAGATTCTGTGAAAATGTGGTTTTGGTAAGGCTTTTGTACTTTTCTACAGCACTAATTCTTCCCAAGGATTTTTTTTGTCTAAGATAGATTTTCCAAAGCCAATTCAGCAAAAAAAAAAGAGAAAGAGTCCCATCTAGAGCTTAAACTCTCAAATACAGACCCCTGAAATGTAGGGTTAGCCGTCATGTTTGCTCCCACTAGAGAAGCAATAACCCTTCTTTTCCAATGGTGAGTAAAATAAGTAGAAGAAGGTTCCAGAGGACCTTAAAAAAAAAAGAAAACAAGCAAATGAGCTACAAGATGAGGAGAAAAAGGCTAGGACTCAGTACACAGCACCAAGTTGTTCCAAGGAAAATGGAGGGATCAACCTCAGATCACAATTCATCTCTGGCAGGCTTTAGTACCTAGAAGTGTATGATGCCTTTGAGGGATCCTAGGAAAATCCTAGGTTATGGATTAGAATGTCTCCAACTATTGATAAAAATGAGAAGACGACACATTTTATTGCATGCCTAAAATGAAGTCTCAAGTCACGTTTTTATAGGTAGGCTAGATCGTTGCCTGGAAGTCTCATGGTAAGTGTTGGCATAATTGTGTTTTAGAAAGCATAATGAGATTAGTATTAGCAGTTTTCTTCAAATCTGTGAGATTTATCAGAGCCAAAGAGGAGGGAACACTGCTTGGAGTATTACACGTGAGAAAAAGTTCCTGATATAAAGCCATTGGGGTGGATTTCATCTCACCTAAGCTCCCATGTCTTCAGTGCATGTATCTCAAACAAAGTCAACCTAGATACCTTTGTAGTCAATAGAGAAAAACAAGCCCTACAATGTTAACTTTTACATAGATAAAAGAGGTGAATGTCATACCTAAACTTCACTATTGTCAGTATAGAAAGGGAGACACCCTTGGGAGATATACCCTACCATAAAATATGTGTATAAAATCCTTGTATCTAATTACCTTTTGTAGGTAGTCTTCTCTTGCTCTCTTCATTGACTCTGTATGTAATCCAGAGATGGGTTTTTTTGTGGTAAACTTTCAGTTGAGTTAAAAGAAATGTATCCCACTGAATTAACAGGTCAACATTTATGACACAACACTAACTGATACTGGGAACAGAACACATTCATAAAGCCCTGGTTGCCACCAAGAATACCATTTCTGGAACAATGCCTTTCTTGCAACAAAGCCATTGCCAGAAGGAATGTGGGAACCTAGATGGAGCTCTCACACAAATGTGTGGTCATGCAGCTCTCCAGCTTCAGGGAGTGCCCGAGCTTGTCACTTGTACCGAAGGGGAGGAGAGACAACACCTGTATTTGGTATGAGTAGTTGAATAATCTGCTCAGCCTTGTGGTGGAGCAGAAAGAAGAATTGGAAAGGTTAAGGAGTTATCAGGGAGTGTGAGAGAGAGATAGATTGGTGAGCCACAGCCTGAGGAAAAGGCAGCAGATCTACGCACCACAAGATGCAGAGGATCCTCTCCCTCCTTTCCACCAGGCAGAAGGAGGGAGGAATAGAAACGGGTCCCTGCATGGGGAGGCAGGTGAATATCCCCCTGGCCTCCCTCACTTTCCCAGTTGCCCTTACACAACAGATTTTGGACTCTGGAATTTGAGGGCCAGGCAGCTGAGGATGTAAATGAAGGTCCATGCAGTTGGTTGTCTGGGGTGAGTCATCAAGCCCCACGTGTTAGGACTGCTTGTGTTAATTTAAAAAAGGAGGGTCACTGTCATGGGCAATTCCCTTCTCAGGGAAATGGACATCCCCATATGCTGACCAGATCCATTCCACAGGGAAGTGCTGCCTCAATAGGGCCTGGGTTAGAGACATCACAAGGGAACTCCCTAGTCTGGTACTACCCACTACTGGTAATGCAGGTTGTTAGTGATGATGTTGCAAACAGAAGTCCTAAAGAGATTAAAAAGGACTTCAGGGCACTGTGGTGATTGGTTGAAAGAGTGGGAGCACAGGTAGTGTTTTCTTCAATCCCTTCAGTGGCAGGAAGAATACAGAAATGAACCAGAAAACATTCCTGATTATGGCTCATATGACATGGCTCAGAGGCTGATGCCACCATGGAATTTTATTTTTTTGACCACGGGCTACTTTACGAGCCCCCAGGCCTGCGGGCAACAAATGGAGAATGCCTGTCTCAATGGGGAAAAGGATCCTGTGGCAAGAGCTAGCTGGGCTCATTGAAAGGTCTTTAAACTAGACTTGAAGGGACATGGGGATAAAACTGGGCTTGCTGGAGAGGAGACTGGGAGTGGCATACCAGTACCTGTGGGGCATTGTGGTAGTAAGATCTTACAGCTGGTTGTCATCCTCACAAATTGAATAAGACCAGTACTTCTCCCAGAAAAAATCAGTAAAACTATTATGAACATCTTGCTAATTTATACTTTTAAATGAATACAATATTCAAGAAAATACATTGCTGATAAAAGCAAAACTAATTCCTTTAGTCCTTCACTTCAACTTCTTGCAGCTCTATCTCTGTAGCAGTACCCTGTGGGTGAAAGTATAATTCATGAGCTAACCTGTTCAGACATTGTTGTCTTACTGATTTCACCAAGTGTGCTGCCAAACATTTGAAAATCTATGTAAAAGGGAAATGTAAAATGTTCATTAAATATAACTTGTTTTATCTAGGAATATTGCACATTAAAATACAAATTCATAATGATCTGCACATGGGATTGTCTTATCATGTTATAATACTCTATGTAGTCATTTATGTGACCCCAAAATGACGTGTGTGAAAGGCTTTAATATGATACAAGTGGTAAATATGACAAACCAGTGAACTCTCTGAGGCTAGCAAATTGTTAGGAATAGCATTTTAAAGAACTCTGCCCAGGAGAGGTATCATTTGTTACTTCCTGGAGTTAATGATCTCGTGTCATAGACAAACTGGGTTATAATCTGTTTTTATGACTCAAGAGAAATATCTAAGAAAATAGGAATAAATCATGACTGCTGTCAGGTCATTTGCTAGAGCATTCCTTGAGAGCTTAGGTTAAAATAACCTCAGGGCATTTTCTGGTACATAGCAAAGGGTTATCCTTTTATGAGCACAGAATTCTAGTTCTTGCCTTTATCACATTGTTTTGAACCCTAACTATAGTTGGATAACAATAATGGATAGTTGGATAACAATAATTTACTCCCTGTAAAAGGAATTACTTGCTCTATTAAAAGAATTCTGAAAGTAACTGGCAGATCTGAGTCCACAATTTGCTATGTAACTTCATATGACTACTTAATTGCATGGGAAAATAAAAACATCCCTTATATATACTTTGTGGCTAATCTGTATTCATGAGTTTCTTAATACTTTTAGAAGTGTGTGACAGAGAAATAACAGTTACTTTGAACAGCTTTGGGGACCTTTTGCAACTATAAGCAATTCCTCCCAACAAACAGAACCTATTTATAAATAACCAGATTATACCCTGATAATAGTATAAAAGCATAGATTATTGCATAGATATAAAGCAGAGTTATAAAGCATAGATGATTACAGATTTATTGCTCATATGTTCAAAATATTTTTAAAGTCAAGACAGTGGATTGTTTGATTATTAACTTTAATGGGAGCAGGAGTGCATTAAACACTCATTCCTTACACAGAGTAGAATCAATCAGCACTTTGTACCAAGAGATTTGCATGACTCTGTGTAAACACCATAGTCCAGAGAAGCACCTCAGTTCAAGGTAACATTTAAATACCTGCATCAACTCAGGCACTGATGCTAATGGGGCTTAAGCTTCTTTTTAATGTTCTGCTAAATACAGACGTTTAAGTATAAAAGTTAAGTTCCGTAATAGATAGGGCTTGGTGGCTGAACAGCTGTTAGTCACCAAGTTGGTTTCCAAACACCTGACTGCATAGTCAAGGGTGAAAACTCAGGCAATGCATGAATAGATTGACTGCAATTTTCCTTTTATTAGTTTAGTTTTATTAAGTGGAGAAATTTGGTGGCTATCATCAGACCAACAGTATGGATCAAGCAGTTGTATTTAAAATACAGTTACTGTTGATGTTGTTGACCAGAAACAGTGGACGGGCAGGATTAAACAGGGACAGGTTGATGGGAAAAAGAAGAGGACCTGATGGTCCTCTGGTATTCAGCCTAGGTACATAGACAAAATTTGAGCACCAAATTGTTTAATCACAGTTGTGACTGTCTCATACAGGTATATCCATACCATTACTATTTTCCTTCTCATATCCTAGAGTATATAGTTTACCATAATTTCAGGTAAAGTTTAGTGTTCTCTATACTACCATTATAAACACATTCAGGGCTGGGTTTTTTTTGTTTGTTTGTTTGGGTTTTTTTAAATTTTATTTTATTCTTGTTTTGTTTTGGTTTTTTCCCCAAAAAATAATTTTACCTGGACAAATATTGATTCACCCATTGATTCATCTAAAGCTCTTCTTTAAAAATAAAATTTCCTTCCATGTTTACACTTTGCAATGACTCCTTTTTTATTTTTATTTCTGTCTTTTCTAAACAGTGGGAAAATGTGAGTGTATAGCTCCAGTTATAATTGCCCTTCCACATTTTTTTATTCTTTCATTATCAAATTTCAATTCCCTTAACTTAATATCTTTCACTGTCTGTAGCTGTTCTGTCTTGTCATCCATAGCCAGTATTATCAGTTTGAAACTTTATGCACATCAGTCACCTGCTTAGTAGATCATACCTACATTATTTGAAATAATTAATATAGTCTCACTCTTAATATCTGCTTCTACTTGCTTTGTTATCTTTTGCACTTTTTAGTTAATAAACTTCTATTATTTGTTTTGATTTATTTTGTAAGAGCTGAATTAGGTTGAATTCTGGCACACATGATATCCTATTTTATTTTTGTTATGTATATATATATATTAGAAATAATTTTTGTTGAATCACCAGTCATTTAACTTCTTAGTTTCCTGTTCATTCATGTATTATATCTGAAATATTGGACAGACAGTTTGAAGTCCTTTTATGCAATGTTTCCCACTCTCCTGTATTTCCATAGCACCTTAAGGAAGTTCCAAGCTTTCACTGTGTTCTTGTACTTTATTTTTCAGTTACACTGAATTTAATAAATAGATCAAAGGCACCCCTCTTAAATGAAGGGTCTTAATTACAGGCTATTTAATTTAAATTTGTGATTACCACTTCCAAGAGTTCTTTTTTCTAACTAGCTCTTCTGAAATTTCTTTTCTTGTAACTGAAGCCAAGTCTAAGATAATGTTAACTCCTATAATGTTAGGATGCAGTTTATTTTAATTGTAGCAGACATCCAAAATACCTGCTTTACAATGCGATGGATTATGTTCTAGAAATCACTGTTTTCAATACTATCTGTCAAGGTAGTGTAGATAAACTAGTCTAGATGTTGGCAATTTATGGTGTCATTTAGCCGAATAAGTCCTCTTAGTGCTTATCACAAAAACTGGTGAACATAGCTATCATCAGCCATGGTGGCTGAATTCAATCCACTGATAAGTTCAAAGCAAAAGGTAAGAGAAGTTGGAAAAGTAGGAGGAGGAAGTACTTCTTAAGGAGAGTCATGGATAGAAATAGGTGGACTTGATGAGGACATGTAAGCACTCAGAAGATGTAAAATTGAGATGAAGACTTTGCCCCCAAAAAAGGTAGGGAAGAATGAGAATGACTAAGAAGGGCTGAGATGGAAAGGCAAGGAGGTCTCCACATCCAGGTTTCTGCAGAAAGACGTTATTGAGACCTTCCAGCCTTTTTCCTTTTCATATATACTCATCCAAGCAAGCACTTTTCTCTGCAGACTGTCCCATTCCTTGTTCTTATGCTCTTAATGCCACTGAATATTAAACAAATAAAGCCCTTTCAATTGCCTTCATATGTTCTCCACATCCTGGCATCCCATTTACCCTTTGTAGCTCAGTGCCATCAATCAGTCTTTTCACTCCCTTGACCCCAAATCACCATTGCTACAGCTACAAAATTCAGCTGCTTTTTTGATCAATCTCTAAGTTAGACATAATGGCAAGTCAACTGTGAAGTTTATGGTGTCGAGTCACATCTAAAATATTCTACAAATAAATAACAACTTCTCAGTCTCCCAAACAACTCAATCCCCCTGCCCCTGCCTTTTTTTCCAGATCAAAAGATTGAGATGAAACTATTTAAAACAAAACATACCATTTCTTGCTTATAGAAACTGTATACCTCAAGAAGCTTTAAAAATTATTATTTTTTTTTTGATGTCCAGGAAGTAACTAGAGGTACTTATTATTCTGGCTTTAAACGAGAGATTCATATCACCTTCTGGTTTTCTTAATGCTGTTACAATGAGTCAAGATTATTTCCAAATAGCTTATTGATATTAGAAATCTCACAGTTCAAAAAATCAACTTGGTTTTAAAATTCAAAGTAGTTTTTAAATAAGGTCTTTGAAATAAGTGTTAAAAGCAGGTCTTTTCAAATGAATGCAAAATCAATGAAAAAATAGAGAAATTTTAATTTTCCATTTTGACAACATAAAATCTGAGGGCAAGAATTGAATGACTTGTTTCTACACTGTGCCCTGTATTCTACACGAAAAAAAATGTGTACAAACCCTACCACATAGTGTAATTATAGGTCTTTTCAGTTTCTCATCTTAATTTTTCATTCTTGGTGACTATGTAAGAAACATTTTTAGGGCTGTTAACTGAACATATATTGAGGTGAACATAATGATTATAGCATCCTGTCATAGAATGGACAAGTTAATTTCACAAGAATGATATATATATAAGTGTGACAGTACAGCTCCCCCTGCCCTGGGTGGCTCTGCAGAGAGGCTCACTCCCAGGCTACACTACAAGAGGCTCCTGGGCTGCATTACAACCGATACCACTGTTCTTTATTAGACAGTGCTGAGGCCTGATGAGAGCAGGAGTGTGGGAAACTTGGTAGACACTGGTTTCTAGTACACTTTGTCCTTGTGTACGGCCTCCTGAAACCAAAACCAGTTTTGGTTCCTGATCCATTTTGACCTTGTGCAATGCCTGGAACAAAAACCAGTCTCCTGGTGAGGCTTGGAGAATGAGTCAGTGAGATAGAGTGGATGGACCTCTCCCCAGCTATATCCATCATTCCTGAATACTCCAAATAGCTGGGGCTAAGAAGGTACCACACACCTCTCCACCCTCCACCCCTCCTTCAAGATGGTTAGTCACAGTGGAAAATTACCAGCCTAGTTTTGCTCAAAGTCAATCATCTCACTACCTTATTAATACTGAACTTAGGCGAGACCCATTGGAGATCCCTGTGATCTCAGCAGGCCTGAGTCTCACATCTTCCCCTGAGCTGGGATGCCTTTCAGGATATATTGTCCATCTGCAAAGATCAACAAAGGGATATGTGGGTATTTCTGATCTACAGAACTTTTTACAAAGAAATCCTGGAGATCACGGGCCGCCAAATTTATTTTCAATCTGTGGAATATTTCCATTTTATTCACAGGTTAACCTCTATATGTTTATATACAGCTCTGTGTGTGTGTGTGATTTGCTTCTTGTATCTTATAGAATTATTGCATTTATCATAATCAAATGTTTATTCTGATTTAGTATTGATATATCAGTGTTAGTGAATTGATGCTATCATTTACTTTAAGGTACTGTGTTACACTAAGCGCTGCAGAATCTTCACCACCTCGTATCCTATCCTTTCCCTGTGTCCTTAGACACAAACAGTTGACCAGATCTGGGACTAGGGGATAGATCTTACCTTATTTTGTGAAGGAGTTTGGAGGGAAAAGGGATCTGTTCTGAACCTCGTGACTGGACAGGAGGCCTACCCTTATCACTCTCCTTCTACCCCATTCACAATTCCCATAAAAAGATCAATACTCTCAGCCCAAAATCATTCTATTGCTTATAGGTTAATTAGTAGAAATATTATAATCATAGTGCTTTTGTTAGTTGCATACAAGTTTACTCATATTACAATCACATTATTTTTAGTTAGAATTGCTTATCTTTGATTAATTGCTTTGTAGTAAGTAATATAGTGACCTTTCTGTCAATCGAATCTTAACTTAGTTGATTCTTCACTATATTTTGATAATTAGCTAAATAGTTACTCTTGCTTAATAAATTATAGTTCTGCTTTTATCTGATGTGAAGTGAATTCCACTCATTATTGTGGCAAGTGGAGCCTTGGATAAGGCTTTGTAAAAAGTAACAAGGGGAAGTGTCTTTGTATGTTTTCACACCCCTGCAACAATAAGCTAAAGTGAAATATTTGGATTGAAATAAATTTCCAATTGTATTTAAGGAAGCCTTAATGAAGTACATACTTTTCAAGGTATTAAAAACATAGAACATATTTTTTGTGTGGGCTAGTCAACACTATTAGTAGGGTTGCACACCAATGTAGTTCACCCTAAGGTAGGTTCTTAGAGTTACTATAGTTGCCTAAACCTGGATGCCTACGTTCATATGAGACATGTCTACCCATAATTTAGGGTTTAGTCTTTACTTCTGAACACTGATGTGTAAACTTATTTGAATATCCTGTCTAGAATTTCTGAAGGACATCGGACAACAGGCCAAATCTCATTTCTACCAGTTCTGGGCAGCCTGAGTGCCACAGGAAGTCTCAAATAGTAAGAGATACCAATAAGTGGGCACAGAATCTAAGACCTAGTGTGAGAACATGGTTGGACTCGATGATCTTAAAAGTCTTTTCCAACCAAAACAATCTATGATTCTATGAACATAAAGCTTTAGAATTAGGATTCAACTTAAGAATATGGAATTCAAATATACATCTGTAGCACTGGTCTCCCCATACATGGTAGCTGTCTAAGCTCCTATTTGGCCAATGGAGGACTAGTCAACACAATTATTAGAGTTGAACATCAATGTAGTTCACCCTCAGGTAGGCTCCTAGAGTTCACTACAGTTGCCTAAACATAGGTAGCCAATGAATATAGGTGCCATAGGGTATCTCTTTAGGCTGATGAATCACTCTGTGCATGTATTGACTTTTTATCCATTAACTGCCCTAGATTTTATACACCTAGTACCCATGGAGGTACGTACTTGAAATAGATACCTCAATTCAGAAGTTTTGATTTCAGCCCTATTGTAGACATATTTAAGTGAGATGAAAGCTATCCCTGGCCTGCATATAATGCATTTCTTTATGAAGTAAAGCCATCCTAAGAAATTCTCCAACTCCACACCATAATTCTCGACCTTCCTCATTATGCTGAGACAACAGTTTATGAGTCTGTAGTAGAAGCAGATGACATCAATGGCCTGGATTAAAAATGATCTTTTGTTTCAGAGCACTACTTTTAATCTAGATTGTTACAGTTTTCTGGTTTACCAGTGCAGCCAGACAAACTGCTGTGTTAGCACAACTGAAGAGGTGGTAAATCACATCAGTGGTACAAGAATGATAAGACAGGGAAGTGAAGGGGGTTGAAATTTCTCGAAATTGTTTTGCTGCTAAAGTCACAATAACTATTTCTTCAAAAAGTGGAGGTTTTGTGTAAAAAAAAAAAAAGTGTTCCCAGTTTAGTAACACATCTTAGGTACTAAGTAAAATGAAATCCTTGAAAAATAAGGGCCGATGAAACATTAACAATAGATTTTGTTCAGATTTCACTTGTGTAGAGTGGTTTTCTAGTACAATTGTATGCTGCAGATCTTATTTGATATGACAGTTGGTATTCAGAGACCTACACATGCTTGAAGGTTAATTGTACTCTTCTGGGGAGGGTGGTAGGAAAGGAGTCTTTTAGATGTTATCACAAATGACTAAATCAGTTTGATAGTCCAAAGCTGCTCTTGAAAGAGGGAGCTACCACTCCTTACCTCTTCCTTTACCCCACTATCACTTTCTTTCTACTTCTGGGGCTCAACTGAGCTCATACTGGAAATTTTTGTTTGTTTTCTTTTGTTCCTTTTGGGTTTAATAAGTGAGTTTACATCACAGAGGTTGCTGAGAAGCACCAGAGGAGTTTGAGAAATTGCACCAGGTGGATTGCAGAGAGAGACGGCAATATAAAAATAGATAATTTCTTTTGATGGTAGAGGACTGTTGATTTTACTTACCACACCCTCTGCAAGGCAGAGTTTGAGTCCATGCAGCCAAGGCAAAGGGAAAGGTAGAAGTGCATTATACATAAAATGAAGTTCCCTGATAATTTCAAGCCAATATAATTGCAAGTCACTGCTGATGGGATAGTACAGCTGCACATTCACACCTTTTATCTTAGTACTACATGGAGTACAGCTGAACTAAAACTGAGAAAGGGATTCCCCTGGAAAGGTATAATGTATTTTCCTAAAATATATTTTAATATGAAGTTTGTCCTCAAACTGACTCATTGCAAGGCTTAATGCTGGCACTTGGGCAGTGGTAAGGATATGTACTTAGAGGCAGAACATGAGACTGGATTGGTGTTTCTCATTCAGGAACACCAATTTCCCAAGTGGGAAAAATTATTTAAGTTGCAAATCCAGTCTCATCATCTTGACTTTTTACCTGTCTAACAGCATTTTGGGTCTTCTTCTCTACTTTACTCACATCATAACATTTGCCGTCTGCCGCTCTAAGCAAGAGGCCCTGTGAGCATACTTTACAGGAAGATATCATGCCCCGTGACTGCCTACAGCTGCTGCAAACATAGACATTCTCTCTCTGTTAACCTTCATCTATTCCTGCTCACCATATCTGCTGCTCCTCCTCAGGTATTGAAGGAGATCTGTCAGACAAGATGAAGCTGGGTAAGACTTTAATTTAGGGAGGCAAGGAGGGAACTTTACCCTCTTGGAGCAACCAAGACAATGGGGAGATGGTACCAGCTCACAACCTTCCTGTGTTTCACCAAGGCACATGACAGCTACATAAAAGCCAATTTCAGTAAATTCTATTGGTAAAATCATGACTGCCTTTCACCTGAATAGATAGAACTTTATCCACAGTTAGTTGTTAGTTACAATTAAATGATTTTCCTTTGCCAAGAGTGAGAATGTGTACCTTGATAAAATAGCAGCTATTTCCATTACGACTGTGAAGTAACAACTGAATCCATTAAAAATACATCTTAATGTATACCTTTAGCTCCAAGAAGAGAAAAAAAAAATCCTCTCTAATTCCTAGTCAATATGTTCTGTTGACTTCAGTAAAAACTAGATGAAGATCCGAGTAATTCCATTTAAGCATTCAAAGAAAAAATCTATTCTTAAATAATTTATGGCAATCTAAATTGAAAGAGATATCTAAAAGAAAAATTTGAGTTGTGTGAATTTTAGACTGTAATTCTAGAACAATAGTGAGAATTTGTTGAAGATGGCAAGATAGGCATTGACTATGCTTTTCTCAAAAGTCACGTGATTAAATAATCATATATATAATAATATCATATATATCAAATATCATATACATCAAATATCATATATATAATAAACATCATATGGTTTTAACTCAACATGTGACCTGAATGTATGCCTTAAAAATAATTTCCTTTTGTTTTAAAATTGCTACATAGGAGATACTCTGAAAACAACAAGCAGCTAAAACTAATGCTCTCAGCTGATTAAAGTTATGTGGGAAGAATCCATAGAGTTGAGTCAACATTAATAGCATTGAGGGCAGAATCTGCCCTCCAGGTAAAAGATATAAGAACATCTTTTAGAGAGATAAGATGGGAAGGTTGCTAAAAGATGAATAAGCTACGTGACTGCTATTCATTGAAATCCTGCATTCACTGCTACAACAAAACCCCTTCTTTTTGTCACATTAATCTCTCAACTACAAATTCTATATTTAAGTTATGCATTAATTCTTTATTTAAATTCTGAATTAATAGCCTGCATAATTAAATTCCTTAAAAATGCACATGTCTTATTACAGATTTTGACACTAAAGAGGAACAGATGTTGAGCATCCAACACTTCAGTCTTGGCTTGAAGTTCAGAGTTCTGAAAAATGATGAAGCTGAGGGAGTTGCCTTAGACTTCTGTTAATTAATTGTCTTTACAACAGTGGCCTTTTTTCTCAGTCAGAAAACTAAGGGGAAGCAAGAAAAAAATTTAGAAGCATCTTTTATTCTGTGACCACTTTATTAAAAAAACTGTTTAAAGGAAGAAGGCATTATAGGCCATAATAGAAAATGACTTAAGTAGGAAAAAGATAGACTCATTATTTAAATCCTCAGTATTCAAAGTGAACTATTTACTTTTAATCAAGATCTCTGTGCATTAAGTTAATGGTAATCTTAACACAGTATATTTATTAGAAGGCTATTGAAGAATGATAAACCTTCCTGCTTGATAATTGATTTATTCATTTTATCATGAAGATTAAAACATATTATTTTTATCAAATCTATTACTTTGAAGGTATAGCACCAAAAGAAATGCAGATTTTAGAATACTCACAAAAATGCATTTCCTATGTAAATAGGTAGTATAGAAAAAGGCACTTTATTTGGCTACATGTTATTTCTGTACTTGGTCTTGAATTCATAGAGCTGTGCAGACTCTCTCTAGTGTCCAGTTTACTCAGGCTCAGTATAATTTAACCACTGCTGCTGGCAAACAGGAGGTTAATATTAGACCAGTATATTTCTCTATAATCTAAGGTCCTGTCTTGCTAGATCTTATATGATGTAATATGTAAAAGGTGCAAGTGTATTAGAAGATGCAGGCATGTTCCCCAAATGTGGCAGTTGGAGAACAGGGCTTCAATTTCCTTTTAGTGTTGGATTGTCAAAGTGTTGCAGGGCCTAAGTGCAGTTCAGTTTTCTATTGTCTCCCTGATACCAGGTGTCATATGGGTCTTGGAGTGAGAAAGAGGTAATTTTGTGGCCTAAGGTGTGAGATGCCATCACTAAACTGGGGAGATGGGGAAGCACTGAAACTTGTGTTCAAAGAATGACTGTGAGATATGTAGACAACTTAAATGTAGGGTGTAACTGTGCCAAAAAAGACATAGTTCCTAGTGGCTGCAGCAAAACTAATCCACTTACCTGGTGAATCTGAATGATATCAGTGTTCCAGTTGAATGCTTGGGGTATCTCCAGTGATATAGTTTTAATTGTATCAGTTTTAATTAAGATTTAATTAAGTCTGGCACATGTATGCTCAGATTCTGCTTAGTTGTTTTCAACTGTACTGATGCTCTAACTGTTCTGGAAGGATGACTGCGCATGTGCTGAAAAACATACCCTGACAAAAGTTGTCCTTTGATAGAGGTTGTCTTTTCTAATAATAGCTATTGACACTTTCTACAAACCTGTTGGCTTCATGACACTCTCAGGCCTTTGGCAAACTGTAGTGAATGGTTGAACCGCATGATTTGATTTCACAGATGACTGTGTAAATATACAGTGGAAAACAGCCAAGCAGAATCTGAACACATATGTGCCAGACTTAATTAAAACTGATGCAATTAAAACTATATCATTGGAGATACCCCACATTGTATATTGCACCCCTTGGGGATGATGACTGATGGTTTGCCTGTCTTAGCTGCTGTGATAAAGGACAGGGAAGCCACTTCGAGAGAGCAAGAAACAGTGCCTTCCTGACAAGTAACAGGACACACTAAGCTGAGAAATATGGCCAAGAAATAGAAGCACAGGAAAAAGTGAACCATGAGCACTGCTAGAAACTGGAAGACACCTTTCTGGGGAGAAGGACTGTTATCCCACGGTTTGTAAACTATGCATGGTGATACTTGAATTCTTTAAAGAAAGAATATTCAGGACTTTGAGTAGGAAAGCTTTCTTCTAATTAAAGCAGCAACCTAAATCAGAAGAATGCATACAGCTAGCTTCTTTGTTTCAGGCAGTCCCTGGTCATTAGACTCCTGATTTGCTTGCTCCTGATCCTTAATCTTTGTATTTCCTTGCATTTTACAAAGAGAGAGCTATTACTGCCCCTCACCCCTCTCCATTTTGATAAGAAATTAATTTTAGTAAGTCTTTCAATAGCTCTACAGATTCTAGCTGAACTAGGATTGTGGTTTTGTTCCTCTTGCTGTTTCTACTTTTCATATGGAAGTCTCAGTTTCTACTTCACTTTCTGGATTCTAGTGTGATGTTTTGCTGGAAGACATTCCTTTCTAGTGATTTCACTTTCATACAGAAAGTTCTAATTCCATGTTGACTTTTGTGAAACAAATCCTCACAAATGTTACCTTTCTGATGTATAAAGATGTTATTTTATGTATTTAATGTGAGAAACAACTTACATAGTATTGTGGCAGGTGCAGCTTTTCCCAACAGACAAAACACAAAGCAAATAGGGTGTGCTGGAGCAGTTTGGCACCTCAGCCAGAGCAGTTTGACACCTTGGCCATTACACTGCACCTCCCACTGCTTAACTGGAACCTCAGGGTCTGTGCTTGTTTGTAATTTGTATGGGCTTGTGCCCTCAACTGTTAGAATGACCACAGTGCACTTTTGACTAGGGTATAAATGGGGTCCTGTCTAAGAGGCATATTAGACATAAGATTATATAATTTTTAGTTTTCCTAGTTTTAAGTCTCTTTTTGACCAGCATAGTACATTTTGAATGTCCTTCTACATTCTTCTGTATATGTCTGTTAAGTCTTCTCTGAAGCATGTCATAACCTTTGGCCCCACTATCATTTGTGTGTGGTATACCATCAGTTACAGATAGTTCTGTTTCAGCTCTGTAGATAACAGATACATGGTCACTTGTGAATTTATTCTTGAGCTGCCTCCAAGCAGTAATGGTTGCTGATTTCCTTCAGTGTTTCTCCTGTGTGAAACTGAACCTCTTTAAAACCAAGTGGAACATATTTTCAGGTTTACAATTTTACATGGTGTTTAAAGAAATAGTCTACAATCCACACTTTTCTTCCAGCACAACATATACAGTCATCCTTAAGCTGTGTATCTCTCCACTGAGTCTTGAATGAACTCTGCACAATTTTCTTCTTCCCTGCAGTTTCAGTACAGTAGATAACAGGGATATGCTGGCGAATAATTTTCTCTCTGGTCTCTGAATGAGAAACTATAGAACTGATTACTGCACTTTAATAAAATGAGAGGACTATAGGCAAAAGAGGGAAACAGCAAAGCTACTTAGCTCTTAAAGCCCTATTTCTTTGTGTAGGCATATACAATTTTTGCAATCCTTTTCTCTAAACTTTTCTGTATTTTTAGGAAACTTTTTCAAACAGACCACTGTCTTCCAGAGTGTGTTTGGTTTACTATTATTCTTTTTTTTTTTTTTTTTTTTGATGGTTCCAAGTTACACAGACAAACCTCTCAGGTTCCTTGTTCACAGCGAGGGAAATTCTGTGCTCTGATCTTGCAGCATTACAAACAGAAGAGAGGTCATAGCTCAACACTGGAAGTGAATGAAATGCAGGCCTACATGTGGAAGATCTATGTGATGTACCTGTTGACTGAAGTTCACTGTCTTTATGCAAGAACTGACAAATCTCCCTAGTTGTGTTCTGCAGCATTTTGATGTTTCAGCAAGGAAATCAACAGTGATTATCATTTTGAGAGGACTGAGGACAGAAACTTGGTCATTTGCACTCAGTTGCAGGTTTCTAAGGCTATGACAGAGCTAACTGTGAAACTGCAGCGTTATCTTTGCTGTTTACAGGCTTTAGTGTCCAGAAGACACGGCAATTAAAGTGTTTTATTTCTTAAGAGTTCTGTAACTAATTTTGTACTGTTCCCTTTTATTGTCTTGCTTGTGGTATTAATGAAATTGCTAACATAGTTTTATTGTACTAAGAGTTTTATGCTAAGTACTCATGTAAACACAAATTTACCTGAGTGATATGGTGTGATTATTTTCTTTGGTTATCTTCAGGCTAATGCACAAAATAAATGAGAAACTATTACTTCCTTCTTTGATAGAAAACATTTTAATTATTAATTTTTTTTGAAATTAGGAGCTGTGTGTCATATTTTTAATCACTTTACCCTTGCAACTTGCTTACCTTATGAATGACTCTCTTAGCAGGATGCTGTGAACCAATACATTCTACAAGGACTTTGTGAAAGGTAGGCTGAAATCTGGCAGTTTCTGCTAAGTATTAATAGTTGAAAGCAGCATCAGCAAACAGAGGTTTTTTTCTTTATTTCCTGTTATTATTATTTATAAATTTTCTATTTTACAATTGTTATTACCAGAGTACCTATTTAACAGCTATGTCTATTTAACAGAGTTTTTTTTCCTTTTCCTTTCTTTGCTTCTGACAATTTAGCTTTCTTCTGTTGCCATTCAAGTGATATAAAAGAAATTTTAAAAAGGTGGTAGTAGAGCACACTAAAAGCTGACAGATTTTACATTGTCAAATCTCTTCTGGCAGCTCATTCCACAGCTGAGCAAACTTGAGTATGAACACTTCATTTTTTGTTGGTGATTAAAAAGGTGCTTAAGATTTATGCATAACTTCAAATCATGTCAGTAGTCCAATTGACTTTTGGGGACAGCAGAAATGCCTCAGGTTGTATATATTTAAATTCCCTCTCTGAACTGGAGCTTTTGGGCATCTGCTATATTAAAAAAAAAAAAAATTTCTTTTATAATGTCATAGGGGGATAGAGAGTGTGGGTGCTGATACCTGGATTTTCCAATCATAAATGCTTGAAAAACAGACTGAAGTCTTCAGGTGGTAAAAGAAAAAAGATTAAGGGGAACAGTGTTATTATGGTTCATTGTGCTGAGAAAGGTGGTAAAATCCTCCACACATGGTAAATACTTTTTAGAGCTCCATCACTAGCTTCAGACACAATGTGCTGCACAAAATAGTTGCTGAGTGACATCAATTTTAACAGTACGACACAATTTCTGCTTTTATTGACAGAGAATGAAGTGTTCATGTAGCACACCTACTCTGTAAGGGAAGTTGAGCAGGGAGACCAGAGCCATGGTGAGTTAGGTAGGGCAGGAGCCTCACAGTAACAGTGAGTGCACAGTCTCACAGTACCTGAACAAGAAAAACAGAATGGATCTCCTAAGAGCAACCAGGAGTCCAGATCATTAGGCACATCCACTGTGATAAGGCATGTCTGAGATCAAGCCAGAAAGTCAAGGCAGTGGGTTGAGATCCAGTCCAGATCAGTGGGGTACACAGCCAGGAATGGCCATGACAACAGGAGCAAAGGCAAGAACTTGATCCTAAGCGCAACTCCTGCTGAGTGGGACAAAACCTTGCTTGGCAGAGCATTTTCTCACATAGCTTGTTCTACACAGCTCTCTGATTCAAGGCTTCACAGCTTCACCTTTGAGGCTGACACTGATCCCAGGCAAACTCTTGGGTACTCAGAGCCCTGGCATAGACAGGGCTATAACAGAAAAGTAACAGAAAAGTCACTTAATGAGTGTTATAGTTAGATCTGTTTGTTCTTCCTGGCATTTGGATAGTGCCATTTTAGTCTGGTTTGAATTAATATGGATAGTCTGCAAGATTTTATTTCTAGGATGAAGTTCAGGTTGCCTGTTAAGACAGTCAATAGTCACTTTTACAGGGCAATCTATACCTACTGAAATAGGTAGGATTTTTATCTGCTTGATAGTAACAAATATGAAAGATGATTTTGAAAGCTAGTATGCTGCACAGAAATATTGTTACACTCAGACATTACCTTTGGATGCAAGGATCCATCAGAGATCTGTCTCCATTCTGAATAACACTGAAAATTAAATGCTACCATTCACTCAGGAGCCAAAGAGCAAATGTCTTTTCTGGGAATCGGTATCAAACTAGTTGGATGCCATCTTCTATGACAGCAGGCGCATATGGTGTTATCTACCTTCTTGGACCTAGCCTGGCTGTTGGAGAGCTAGCCTAGGGGAACAGAGTTGCAGGCTCTCCTCACCTCAGAAATGCATCCTGGGAGTGGCTGATCTCCAAACTGTTAATTCTTGGGTCCATGTTAGAATTATAGGCTCTTTTACTATTGTGTCTTTTACTATAGCTCTTCCTACTGAATCTGCACTACCTTGCAACAAAGCATTCAAGTCATGAAGGTGAAGGACAACAGAAGAACAAATAAAAAGAACATGATTCTAGACTAGAGCTGAGGTCATCTGACTGAGAGCCTGGATCCTTCGGATCCTGGATCTTTGCAGTCACTGTTCCCTTGCAGCGTACTTACTTTGAACAGTTATTGAGTGAAGAAAAATATACATCAACAGAGAGTTTTACAGGGATGACTCAAAATCACAGGATCCCTCTGCTAGTAATTAGTGGCATCAGCACTGATGGTTTAGCAAAAGAACTTTTTTTTTTGGAAGTGAATAAAACTGCAGCTTGAGCCCTCTCTTCTGCTCCTTCCTCAAGCTCGTAGTCATTCTTTTGTATACTAGCTTAAGGAGTCTTTAGTTGAAGGTGGTTCTTATCTACTTGTAAAACTTCATGAGTCCTTAGAGATAAAGAGCAACAAGAACTTACTATTTGAAGGGAGAAGAAAAGCAGGCAATGGGTAAAGGGGTCAATATATTCAATATCATGAAGAAGACTTCTTTGGATTTTTGTCAAATGCATTCATCATCTCAGTTCTATTAATTGTCCATTGTGATAAAACCAAGATTTGTTAGATACAAAAGAGTCCTCACCTATCTAAAATCTCATTCCCAGACCACTCAATGTTTATGTCTGCATTGCTAAAGATATTCATTCCTGTCTTCAGAAATCATCACTGGATAATTTATTTATATCCTCAGATACAAAGTGTCTTGCACCCATGTTGCTCAGAAGCAGCCTCTTCTTGGCAGGAAAGCATAGAAGATAGGTAATTGTGGTTGCTCTTTTGAGTTTCATGTGACTGTGGTTCTCAGGGAAAAAAAAAAAAAAAGAAAAAGAGGAAAAGGTTTCCTCAGTTCAGAAGTGAAATAACATGGGTCTGTCACAATTCTTCATAGTACTTTTATACCACTTGATGTTGAGTTCTCTGGAAAGGTATAAGAAGTTTTTAGTGGTAAAGGTTGTAATATGTTATGTTGATGACAATGTACAACAGATCATGTGTATCTTTTGCTCTTGTCAATGTTGCCTTTAGGCAGCGGTGCATGGAATAAGCTATCTCCAGTATTCTGGTTTTGTCTGAGTGCAAATTAATATATTAACAGCATGAATATTCCAGGGACCAGGATCCAAGAGAGAATTTGGGATTTATATAATGATTTGATGACATAGATATTCCCTGTCTAGGTACAACCAACTAGGTTATGGCTTGTTATCAGTTCTGTCAGCTGTTTTCATGGTTATGGTTCACAAAGTCGTCACTCTTGCAAGGTCACCAAAATGTGGAGTTTGAATCATGCATTCAGCCTGTTCTAGGCTCACAAAGTTACTTCAAAGGAGACAGAAGCTTGAGGTGGGAAACCCAAAACAAATATAAACCAATGATGAAGCTCCTCCTTCCTAGGAAAGTCTTCAGGAGAACTCTCTGTGTTTTCTCAATTTCTGTTATCTCAATTCCACATCCATGTAAAAATTTTATCACTTAATCCCAAATCTATTTTGCATACTTGAAATTCTATATGAATATCATTAGATTAACAATTATGATATAATTAATACTAAGTAACTTTGGATATTCTGGACTTTTCCTTAATATTTAGATACTGAACTGGGACTGGCCAATACAACTCTTCTGGCTTTGATCTTGTATTATATACTGGCTGAAGTATGCTGACTTCAGATTAAAAGAAAAATATAATAAAAAATTAATATCTTCCTGGAACAGTTAATGTTACTAATATTAAACAATATATTTAAATTACATGTTTAATTTTTATGAAAACTACTACAACATTTAAATAAGAATGTAATTTAAAATTACTGTCTTGAGTATATAAATAACCTGAAGGTTTAAATTGGATTTTATATATCCTTTATTTTGGCTGTAATGTTCATTATTTCTATTCATGTCTTTTATGGCTTTTTAAGATACCTGTTCAAATAGTAGACCTTTCTGAGTACAGAACACTAAAATCCTTGTAGTATCAGTGTTAGATATTCTCAGAGTTAGTCAGTTCGTAGCACTATAACTCATAATGTGTTATGCTTTTAAGTTTCATAGATTTATTATCTCTTTTTGTTTTTCAAGGCTAATTCTGCATGACAGGAAGTGATAGAATAAGTGGCCAAAATAGAACTTCTTATGGAAGAAGAGGGTTCCTGCAAACCATTCTGATACATTAGCTCTTTTCCCTCTGTTGAACCTATCTCTAATTCAGTCACAGATGTCACCTTTATAGCTTTTCACAAATTATAATAAAAAATAAGGACCTAAAGTGATAACATATACTACTGCCAGTGGCACCATGACATTACTTCCACAGCAGGAGGCAGTGATTATAAAGGGCTCCTGATGCTCCTCCATGTTTTCCACAAAGACAGACTATTATGTCTTATTACAGAAAGAGATAGCTTAAATATTATGGTTCATTGTTGTGTTTCATATCAACTTACATAAACATATTCTTTAACTATTAACATCAGAAAGGTTTTGCTAGGAATAAAATAAATGTTTTAAAATAAGAAGGACACAGAACTCATACTGTAATTAAGTGGCTACATCTTTTTTTTTCAAGAAAAAGAAAATATGTAATTTTTAAAAGTTGTTTTTAATATTAAAATTTTAATCTCTGGTATATAAGTAATGATACTGACCAAGAGAATATGAAAAAATCAACTTTAATTTCAAAAATACAGCACATTCAGGTTGCAGCTACAGCTGCAGCTGCAATTGAGTCTTAGAGGCAGAGACATAATCCCAAAAGGGTTTGTAAGGAGGTCTTGGGTAGTCAGTTTTTGTTATCATTATTATTCAGAACTCTTTCTATGAAATAGTAGATCCATCTGCCATTCTACTTTTGCTATGGATTCACAGTGTTAAGGTCACACCTACATTGTGACTGTTAATGAAATATATGTGAATGACTATCTAGGTGTATGAAATACTCAACTAAGCATAGCCAGACTATGAAAAAAAAAGTGCAAAACTATTCTGAAAAGACTAGGAAGCAACAAACATCTAAGATCCAGTTTTGCTTCTAGAAGTTTGTGAAATTTCCATGTATACACCAGCTGAAAGTTTCAAGCAGAACAAAGTAGCATTTTCAGAGTCCTTAGAAATGGGAAGGCATTTAAATCAAGGAAAACATATTTCTAAGTACAATATCAGTCAGTATCACTGACAAATCTTATTTTAAGTGTGGTAATAATCAGCAGTTACTGCTATTTTAATGATAGCACATGTGAAAAGCAAAGCAAAACAAAACAAAACAAAACAAAACAAAACAAAAAAAACCCAAACCAATCCAAAACAAAAAAAAGGTTAATAAAAAGTTTCCCTAACTGTTGTTTGTATTACTTAAAATTCTGTTTTATAAGTCACTGAAGATTCAAAGGCACATAAACTGATTAAAGACTGTTGAATGTATTTTGCTAAAGATTTTAATTTATTCTGTTCTCAGTGAACTCTTGATAAACAAAGTTCTATGGGGAAGTGGTGTTCCTAGGTAGGTGCAATTGTGAGGAGCTGCAGCTTTAAAATGTGCCAAAGATTTTATTTTACTTGCTAATGAATTTCCTGTCATGGACAGGTACTATGACCAGCTTATGATCACTTTAGTGTGCCTAAAGTCACACTCTGGAACCCTTTTTCTGGCTCATGTGCTACTCACCCCTTCCTCTGCCATGTATTTTTGTGGAATTTATGAGTATTTTTATGTGTAAAGCAGTGGATTAATTTAAACAAATACGGCCAAAAACCCCCACATTAAATTCAGATGTTAATCTCATTCTCAAACAGAAATTTGAAATATAGTAAATGAATTGTAGATAAATGTTGTCATTTCCACTGACTGTAAAAGGAATCTAGATAAACAGTTTATATTTAGACTACCATATAGTGAAAAATAATTAAGCTGAAATTAAGCAAAAATGGCATTACATGATTTAAAAACTTGTCTTTTTTTAGATGAAGAGTCAACTCAAAAGAAGACAAACAATAACTCCATGATGGGGAACAGTTATTTATTCCACACTATATTCTGTCTTGAATTTTGACTCAGAAATGACAACAGTGCTTATAGATTCTTAGTCCCTAAAGCACGTAAGAATGTGACACACCGAACTTTGTGCTCCCAAGTTACTGCTACTGACACTGAAAGGATGACAATTACGAGCTGCTGGGTGTTGCAGCAATGGGAAGTGCACATGTGGAGGGCTAGACACTGTTTCATCTCTTCTTTTACAAATGTAGCCTATTAAATTTGCAGCTTTTAGATACTAGAACAAGTAAAACAGTCAAAAGCCTTCTTTATCTGTATATAAGAAATAAACTTTTCACATATCAACAGCAGTCTCAAAACTTTTACTGTTCATTACATGCAACTTATGACAGCACACTAATAAGATGACTTAACTTCCCAAATTTAAAGATAATTTTTTAATCACTAGCAACTGAACTGGGTGACTACCCAGCATTTATTTTAGCCAAGGGTTATTGGTTCCTAAAAGGTCAACAAAGGTTGATTCTAGGTGCTCTAAAAAAACCCTTGTCAATGGCTGTGGTCTTGGATGAGACTATAATGCAGAGGTTATGATTCAGAAGTGCCTTATTCGTGCTGTTCCATATCTGAAATGACAGTGTAATGTAGTTCATCTAGAGAAGCAGTTATTTTTTTACAACTTTGGTCATACAAGATGAACTTGAGAAGAAGGTGTACTTGTTATCCTTGGGCTATCTTTGGCTATCCTGACCATCCAGAAGCAGTTTAGCTCCGAGTTTAAACTTTGTATGACTGTAAAAGAAAGTAACAAATTCCATTTGTGCTACTTTAATTATTTCTAACCTTCCTTTTGGCACCTTCCATTGTCTCATCTGTGACCACCATGCACATATCCTTTCTGTCATTCTTAAATGTCCAAGATATTGATATGCTCATCCAATCTTCAGGAAAGTTGGTAATTTTTTTAATATCTGAATGAGCTGTACTTTGACAACGTAATGTTAAGTGGATATGATCAGATCCTCTTTGCAAATGGACTGAGAGTTTCTTTAGCAATTTTAAATACCAATCTGTGGGTTAAGCCAAAAGAAATGGAGTATCAGGGGGATAGTGTTAAAATCTAAATGATTTTTCCATCTTTCAAGAAAAAAAAAAAAAAAAAAAAAATGTTAATAATGATTTTCTTATGAAGGTTACCAAGGTAATTAAAATGTCATAAGCTTTGTCAATTTTCATGCGGTTGACCAAATATTTCCAGCTTCTCTAATTCAAACAAGACAGGGGTTTTAGAAAATTACATCAGAGGTTGTTTCTAATGTTCTGTTCTTCACTTGAGGTTTCACAGTGGCTTGGATCTACATGAAAAAAAAAAAACCAAAACCAAACAAAAAAAACCCCAAACCCAAAAAACCCCCCACTTTATTCATTTAGGACTTCACATAATGGGAGATATAACTGTCTTAAACACTTTGTTTTGTTTGATAGCCTGCCTGTGTGGACTTGAACAGCTCATTTAAACCCAGATGATCAAATATATTTCACTGTATAAACTCTGGTGCCTAAATATTATATTTTTAATCTCTTTAACCTTATTTACTTGTCTGTTAAGTGGTATTGGAAGCACTTCCTTGCTTCACAATGTTCCTGCATTGGAACATAGTGTGAAGGTCTTGGTTGTTGCAGAAGGTGAACAGGTACTATGAATTGATAATGGAATGCAAGAGTTGTAACCACGCAATTGATAGATGTTTTCTGGCCTAAGAGAGAACTTCTATGTTCCTAAGGCAGAAATTGCCAATTTATCTAAGTCCAGTAGGGAATGATCCATTTAAAAAACCAAAATACCTTTACAACTAACAATCTCCTGAGAAGACTTAGAAAAGGACTTGGACTAAATACCTTATCAGTGGCACTTCTAGGGAAGCTGGGATACCTTGATAAAATATTTTACTTCTCCAGCTTGCTGAAATCCTGTAAACACACAAAAGGCACTTCCACTTTCAAAGCTGTCAATCTGATGTCTTTCTGAGAACTAAAATATTATAAAAGGAAGCAGGAGTTGCTGAGCAAGAGAAATAAAAGAAATTGAATGGAGAAATTTGTTAGAGCAGTTAAAACCTCACAAAATGAATTCACAGAATGAAAAAATGAATGAAGAAAATAAGCCAGATACCAGAATAAAGCAATAATTAGAAAGTGAAATGAGAACACTAAATTCAGAAAGTGCTAATAGTTTTTAGCTTAAAAAAAAAAAAAAGAATAGAAATAAATGTGTAATCAGCTCAAAGGGGAAAAAAGGAAATCAGATTCCGTAAAAGTATGACCATAAAGCTTTTAGGAGCCTAATTAGGCATAATAATACTTGGCATTATACAGTGGGTGTTGAACAGTCTTTGCTTTTAAATGTTATAATATGTGCTTTGAATCTGTCAGCAAGTTATCACCTGTATGATTTTTGGCAGTTGTTTGTTTGTTTGTTTTTGTTTGTTTGTTCTTTTCCTTCTGGCAGTGTTTACAGTCTTACATGGGCCTAATTAGAAATTGAAGCTGAAGGGTTTTTTTAATTTTAGGGGATTCATCTCCTTAAAGAAGTTGTAATTCCCATTACACCTGGAAATGGATACTGAAAAGCAGAAATGTTCTGAGTTTAGTGAAGCAAACTAATCTGTTATTTAGGTGTATAGATACTGTTTTGAACATTAGTTCATGGTCTGCTAAATTCTGTAGAGCTTCTACCTTGGAAGGGAACTGTAAAGGAGATCTTGAAGAGTTTCTGACATTGATTAATTCCATTTTGAAAATAATTAATCAGGATATACATCATCTGCTTTTATTTCCACAGCAGAGAGAGAAAACACAACAGGATATAATGTGCCCAAGTAAAACCAGTGAAAAAGTCAAACTGCAAGGGGGTGATCATGAGTAGTGGGAGTCAAATTTAGTGCAGTATGTGTTGCATGTATGAACATCAAGGGGAAATTTTTATCAGGAATGCAGGTCAGGAGAGAAAACGGTGGCATGTGAAATATATATGTTACTGAAATATAGCTGAAAGAAAAGAATTAATGGTACATTGTGATCTAGGCATGAACTATTCCTAAAAGGATGTGGGTAATGAAGATGGGCATGTGGAACTAAACCTTCAGGAGAAAATGGAATAGATTTGTACTGTTGATCTTATAATCAAAGCAAATGGAGAATAGCATGTTGTGAGATATTTAAAAGAGCTAAAACTAATAGAACAGTAATAATGAATGATTTCAAATTGATGAAGTATCACAATAAATGTTAGAAAAAGTAATTCTCTAATGATTTTAAACAATTACCTCTTAGAACAATTATTTCTTATGTGTAGAAGCTGAGAAATTCCCCTCATCCTATTCTGTTGCAGTTCACCAAAAATAATGGAAAAAGAAACAGCTAAGGTGAAGGCTTTAACAAACACTGACCATAACAAATTTAGAAAAAAAAAAGAATGTTCTATTTGAAACAAACAACAAACCAAGCAAAAAAAACCCCAGAATGCAATCAAATTACATTCATCTTCAGAAGATATGATAAAACCCAGCCCTTAATACACATATTTCTCTAAAAAAGTAAAGCCACAAAGCCTATCTGATTTCTTTAAATATAAATATTTCATGATAAAATGTTGTGTGTCAAAACTTTTGTATTCTGAGCTATTGTGTTCTACAGTTGGTTAGTTCCAAATACTTAGTCTCTACTATAGCTGTAGTAAGGGGACTAATTCTGTAGGTTGCTCCCTCATGCAGCCTGACCTTCCAGGCAGTTGATGTAATTACAGACTGGGAAACTGAAGAAGAATAAAAATACACATTTCATTCAACAAATATGGAATTTTTACATAATCTTACATTACTCTTTAATTAAAAAATATAAACTCTACTTTTTGTCTCAATTCAGGATATCAGTGCTCTCTAAAACCACAGTTTGCTCTTTGACAAGGCCTGATTAAAATGCCAGTATATGGAGAATTCCTAAGCTCATCTTTAAAAAGTCATGGAGACATGGAAGCCACTAGATGAGAAAACAAAATGATGTAAAAAACCTTATAAATATTTGAAAATAAAAGATAACTCGAAAGTTTGGAGTTGTGAGGCTATCTGATCTGCAAACAGTCAAAAAGTATAATCTCAAATGCATTTTATCTGTGATGAACTTCACTAAGGTGGGAATTGAAATGGAAATTACTTTGAGGAAAATTGTTTGCATTTCCAAAAACTCACACTTTCAGAAATTTGTTTCAGTCTCAGAAATGATTCATAGCATTACATCTTTCTTAAACATGAATTAGGAATAATCTCAAGGGGTTGGTATACTTACTTCTATACAATATTTAGAAGCAATCTAGTACAGTTTTTTACAATTCCCTTTTGTTCTTATAACAGTCAATACCAGCATCCTTCTAGGAAAGGCCATCTGGATATGCTAAATGCCTACAAAGCCAGATGGCATATGAGATAGAGTCACACTATGCCTTAGTATGACCAAACGCACAAATTGCAGCATGAATTAAGTTTTCTCTCCAAAATTACATTGAGACTTTATCTTAGACTGAACATGTTTACAGTAAGTAGGACACAATATAAGTTGTCACACGAGAAAAGATCCAAGATAGTACTTAAAATGCACAGTAGACAGTATCAATGCACAACTGATAGATTCAACACGGGTGTCTTTTTTCATGTTTTATCTCAGCCCTAACACAATGCCATACTCAATACTGACCATTTATCTCTTTTCCACCTGAGATTTCCTTGTATGTTTGGTGGCAAGGTACATGCCTGTACATAAAAGATACATTTCAAAGTGCTCAGATGTGAAGTACTGCCTTGGAGAAAACAGTAGTTGAAGCCTGAAAGCTTTAGTGGAAAAACTGAAAGATCTCTGAGAGGTAGCAAGTTTAATTAAAGATTCCTTCGGGGTATCACTAATCATTCCCACTTCTGGAACAGCAGCCCCAGTGCTACAGAGGAGAAGGAATGTCTTATGACATCAACTTGATTTGGATAATTTCATGATTGTTGGTCATGATTCAAGTGGGTACTAGTCACAGGAGGAAGAAAAGGAAATTGATTCTGTTGGAAGATCTGAGATAGATGAAGAACTGTCCTGACAGTGATCTGGGAAGTGTTCCTAGGACTGTACTTAAGGAGACCGTATATCAGGGATACATGTGAAATTACCAAGTCTAATTTTTTAAACCTCTTGAATGAACTGTTAATGGAACAGTTCATAGTAGCCCACAAAGAAGATAAATGATTTTGAGCAGTACATATGCTTTGGTTACAAATGTGACTACTACAAAAACAGTACCTTATGGCCACTGATAAAATGTAATGTACACTGATAAAATTCCAGAAATAGGAGCAGAGATCATCTTTCAATGTGATAATTCTTAATTTTAAGAAAGACAACTGCTTAAATTAGAAAATCATGTTAAGCAAGAATTAGAAGTAAAACCTTGAAGGGTGTATATTTGCAGGTCACATGTAGACTGTCGTGCCATCATGATACCATATCAGTATTTTTAAACAGATTGAGAATCAAAATAATTAACAGTAAATAATAGGATCTTAGAAACAAAAAGAGAGTGAAAAAAATTCCGCAAACCCCACAGTTAAATGGTGAGGTAAATCCTAGAAACAACACACACACACGCAAAAAAAGCGCCTTGTCCTGATCTAACAATAAGACAAGCAAACTTTCTAAAGCTAAAAAACATCCTTAAGAAAGCTGAATATGTATTCAATAAAAAAAAACCCAACCAACCAAACAAACCAAAACTAGTAGATTAAATGAAACAAAAACAGAGAAGCCAGAATAGGCTAAATAGGGCTAAAAAATACCGATTTATATAAAGTGTGTTTTGAAAAGATAAAGCCCTGTCTGAAAAACTAGTTTTTACAAATGTTTTCAATGGGGAGAAGAGGAGGGAAGACCATGTGATGGGTCTTTTTTCATGCAAGTGAATTTGGATATTCGTCTAAGGTGTAAATGTCAGCAAAAATGCTATGCAACAAATGAAAAGAATTAATAACAACAGCTCAAAAGATCTAGAGGTCTGTAATGGAACTGAAGTAGGAACTACCAATCATGATATGTAAACATTTGCATAAATTTACATCAGTATCAGTGATTTAGAAAGTGGTAGATATGATGCCAATTTGCAAAAATGTTACCAGAGAGAATTCAAAGTCCTGTGGACAGGGTAATCTATATCATATAAATTAGACAGAATAATGTTACGGGATACATAGGTAAAGGAAGAGTTAATATCAGTTTTGTAATGGTATGTCATCTATTATGAAAATAGGGACTTCTCTGAATGAAATAAGCATAATTAAAGGATATACAGATTATATACCCAGGTTTCTAAAAGATGTTATCAAAGTCTCTTAATAAAGGAAAAGATGCTTTATCTGTAAAAATTTATAAGACAGAAAGCAAACTGTGGGGATATTAAGTCCCTACTGTGAAGGAAAGGGGCTTATGGCCTTTTATGGGGATCTATTGTGTATTGACAATATTAGCTGCTGGTAATCAGTTATTCTAATTGTCAAGTTGTTTAGAAACACAGAAGCTGACAGTGAAGAACTGGAGAAGGACTTCTCAATGCTGAGTGAATGATTAAGTGTCAGACAAATGGGTCAGAAATTGAGGCATAGAAAACAACCTGTTTACAATAGAGATGAGCTTTGAACTAACCATCCATTTCCAACTGCAGTGATACAGGAATTGGATTCTAGTTTTGTAATATTACAATAACAGCTCAATGCCTCAGTTAACTGCTAGAGATGGGTTCACTTCCATTGGCCTTGCCTATCAGCCACCATAGACTAGGCTAAAAGTGTCTTGTTTTTTCTTCTATGAATCTTCTTATGCTCTCATATGTCCTACAGATGTTTGATACAGTTTCCTCAATGCTCTGAGCCAAAGCCAAATAAATGTTTCCTGACCTGTAAGATTGAAACTGTATCAATGGTTGCATTCCACTGGTTAAAGCAGAGTAGAAGACATTATCTTTACATAACGGCACCATCTAATGTAATGGTTTTTGTTCTTTGCATTCTAACTGTTCCAATATGAAACATTAAGTAAGATTGTGGATGCAGGTTTACCTTGGAAAATAAGTCATGTTATTTTAATTTCAGAAATATGATAAAATTGCTAGTTGCCTAAATGACTTGCTCAAGACACAAGGCCTTCAGACTCAGTCTGCTATATTTTAGCTGTGCCGTATGCTGTACATAGTGAACTCACTGACATGCACATGGCTTATTCATGCTTATTCTTCTCAATTTATATATTTCTTAGTTTGACCAAGAGGTTAAGACTAAAATCAGGGGAATCTTAATGATTTCAAGCATAGATTTGAAGCACAGGTGGAGAGGGTCCATATAGCCAAGAAATGAACTGGCCATGTCTCACATCTGCAGAGAAATACGTTTTTGTAAATAGTTTAATTTTATCTTTAAAAAGCAATTAATTATAACCTATTTAATAAAGTCTTGTCTGATAGGAACTATTTCCTAGACTTTTGGGTTTTAGGCATGTCTCAATTGTCTTTAAGTTGCTTAAAAAGAAATTAGTCTTTTCTGTTGATTTGAAAGTATAGAAAAAAGAAAAGCAGCAAAATACTTTGCATAAGGAAGTGAAATACTGGATAAATGTATTGTAATGCATCAACTTGCCAGAAGAGTACTACTGAAAATGGTTTCTGTAATCATCAGGATATACCTCAGCATCAGAAACATTGCATATTGCAACAGTATATCTGTGGTTTGAGACTCGAAAAAATGGTTGCAGTCCATCCTTCCTGTTAATGGAATATACTGTGGCAATTATTTCTCTTTAAAGGAAAATGTTGGGGGTTTTTTTAATAACAGTTTCCTAGAGGTTCTTCTTTATACATTTAAAATTTTATAAAAATAGTATTGGAATTATATTTTTAAACCATTTTATGGTTTAAAAGAAATACATCATTTTAGAAGACAACAAATTTTCAAAGCTATATTTTGTTCCAGGAGCAAAGCATATGTTCCAGTGGACTGTTGAAAGATTCTATGACACTATGTGGTTTTCCACATTTACCATTTAAAAACAAATTATACTGAATAAATATTGAATCAATATCTTATCAACATAACAAAACAGTGATCTTAATCAGAAATCACAGCCTTGCAGAGCAACATAGAAAAAGTTAATTTTAAGAAAGAAAAGCAATTACTGATTCATGTTTAACTCTAAATGCTAGTTTCTTGTCCAATTAAGATCCATCTGCTCATAGGCTTTTTTGTGCATATCAAACATATTAAAACAAACAAACAAAAAAATCGAAGGTCTTTATGCAGAGAGGAAATAACAAACTCATTAATGAGAATTGTGAAAGATTCCTATTATTCTGGCACAAAAAACCCCCAAACCAACAGTGATCTAATGAGTTATCTGTGCTTATTGTAAACTGAATTGAAGATTAATCTTTGTTAACTACTTGTTTAATGTTACGGTTAATAATTAGTTACTTTGTAGCCTTATATCATCCATCACTTTGCTGAACTTAATAAATTCTCTTTTTTTTTTTTTTTTTTTTTTTTTACCTTTTAAGAGGTTGTTTATCTTTGCTTAAGGCTACTTTGGATAAAAGATATCTGAAAGAGTGCTGAATCTGTTTGAGTTATTCTGCATGCAAATCACAAATCATTCTTTATTACTTTCCATGTTTATTGCTTTTCACAATATAAAAGAACCTTTTGTTGTCATTTTCCTCAACATAAATGGCAACCACATAACTTTATATCATGTTCACTTATAAATATTTTAATGTATTCTTCAATGGCAATGGGACTCAGATGAACTAGCATAATATATTGAACTAATTGCTTTTATTTTGGTAGAAATGTTTCCCTAACTTTGACTGTCTTAGAGACTAATAAGAATTAGGAAACAAAACATTTAATAACACAAGTCTTTAAAAATTAAATTTTGCTGCTGGTAGAACCTTGAATTAAAGAAGGCCATATGCCTTCAGCTTTTCTTCCTAGAACTGTGTTCCAGTATTTCATGTGTTGCTGATTTGTGAATCTCCTCCAAGTTTATATTATAAAAATTATTTTTACATCAAAGAATTTTCTCTAAATAGCTGGAGACAATGTGATCAACAGACTTTTTTTTCCTAATAAACTAGAAATAGTTACAGTAAAAATAAAGTTAAAATAATAAACAAATAAATGAAAAATAATACCAAAGGTCAGCCTTTATTTTCACCATAATCAGCAAATTAATCTCCTGGCACACATTGTATTCTGCTTTCTAGCAAATGATATTAGTTTTAATGTTTTAATATATTTATTCAAAGCAGCTGAGTTAAAATTGCTCGGGGGACTATAATTTAAAATATGTTGTCTTTTGTGTGCATAACACCTCAGCCATAATGCACCATTAGTGTATTTTTTCCCATTTAATTATGTAAAGAATTGATTATACACCTTCTGGTGTGCTGCATACTGCAATATAGAATGATTAGCTGAATCTTCAGCTAGTGAGAAGGGTATAACTTGGGTGAAATCTTGAAGCTAGAGTCGTTTGCTGCAGCTGAGACTGTTCTGGTATGATTAGCACGGAGGGGATACAGCACATTAACATCAAGACATTGCAAGGTCTTTACTTGCCTTGTGATAGATTTTCCCTGAAATTGGAATGTTAATTCTAGTCTCTTGGGAAAGAACAGCTGCCTGATTTTGTGCTTGGGTACATGGGTGTAAATCAGAAAGGACTCCATGAATTTAGTGAAGTTATTCAAGTATGAAAAGCAGTGTGATACCCTTATCAGGCCTGAAAGATATTGCATAAGGTGGCCTGAAATAAGCTTGTAGTGGGATAAAAGAGGTGCCTATAATGTACTTTCATCTGGATTATAAGTAAAGAATAATTTTAGTCCAGCATTCTTTATATTCTCATCAGAAACATTCTTGGTACAGGAAAAGCTGACAAGGTGCTTTTTTTTTTTTTTTTTTTTTTTCCTTCTTGACTTTACCGATTAGAGGAACTTTGGAGATGATGTAGAACAAAAACTGGTTTTAATGGTAGATGTTTGAGCTATTTATCTGGTTTAGTACCTTCTTTAATATACACCACCTACTCAATGTTAAAACAAGTCAACTGCTGAAATAAAATATATTTCAGGAATTGGTCTAAAATGCTGCTGTTTGATTTTCAAGATATTGTAGTACAAGGTAGTTTTTCAAAGTGGGAAATATTAGTCCAGAAAGGCACTCTAATTTCTGTTTCTCTGCATTTTGGTGGAGTCTTCACTGGACTGGACAATAGCCAGAGGTAGTGAGTCTGCTAATTATGGGAATTTTGGATAACCATATTTGTCATCATCACTGCTGCTCTAGGAAAGGAAGATATTAATTCACAGTAGTGAAATGAGCAGGTTGTGGAAATGGCTGTCAAGAAACCAAAGGGGGCATTTGGTAACCAAATGTCCAGCTACAGCTGTGCACCTGGGCTGTTTCTCTGATCTCTAATGATCTGTGCATCAAAAACAAAGCTGTGTGCATTAGTTGCAAGATTTTAGATTTATAAGGGCGAAAGTTTTATGTAAAAATAGAGATAAGATTTTTTCCCCCGTTGTTTTACGCATGATTGAAATTTGATGGGATCATGTCCAGATCTAAAAATGCCCTTGAAAATGCTGACATTGACAAGATCTTATTGTTTCCCAGTTTGGTGACTCTCTATTGATAATATGCTCAGGTTGTCAGCTACCATGTTTTTCATCTTTAAAAAACGCAGAAAGTATAGTAAATATTGTCACCTACTTCTTTAAGAACAAGTATGTGAAACTGTAAGTGATGTACCGGTCATTCAGCAAGTGCAGGTGAGTCAGGAAGTGAGGTCAGCAGTGACTGAGTTGCTGTTTCATGATCTCTCCAACATCTGGATGGCAGAAAACCAGTTTTCACCACCAGCATAAATTTGGGTTTGCAGGTACAGTGTCTCTTTCATTAACTCCCATGCATCTGTCTGCTTCTCACACAGACAGGCTTTGTCCATCAGAACTATTTTCTTCTTTAGAGTCACATTACAACCTACTGCTGTAAGTATCCCATGGAAATCTACACTTCAATATGCAAAGAAAACATGGCACTCCTCTCATTCTGCCTTTTCCTGATGTATTTTCTGCCTCTGACTTTGGAAATGGGCAGTCTGGAAAAGGAAGTCTTCACAGAAAGCACCTGGTTTTCATTTATCACCACTACCACTACAGTAGCTCTTCATATGCTCACAACTTGCCAAGACTGGATGAGGGCATTGTGAGACCTGGTACTTCATGTTATTTCCATATGAACAGACTTTGTTGTAGTGAATTGAGATTAGGTTCATACACTTAAGCTATCAATATATAGATTATTGGTTAGAGAGATAAATGCCAGTTACTCATTAAGAAGGGTATTAAGGCACAGTAGCAGAAAGATTAGGTCAATGTTTGACTTAACTGAAAACTTTGGATATAATTTGTCCCCTTACATCTGAGATGAACTGAGAGATAAAAACCAATTTATCTCCTGGAATGGAGAAGTCTCTCTCATGCTCTATTCTCAAGAGTGGCTAGAATTTTTTTTATTACAGTATGAAATTTTGGTATGAAAATAAGTGAGGAATAGGCTCTTTATAGACTGGCTTAATCATGTGGCTATTGTTAATGATCTTCATAATTGCCTGGCTACTGGGTTACCTCATTGTGGAGGTTCTTAGTTAAAAATGTAAGCATGGAAAACAAGGAGGGATGAAAAGTCATCATTAAGTAGAGACTGAGCACCTTGTCCATAAAATAGAATCATAGAAACACAGAATCATAGAATGGTAGGGGTTGGGGGGTAGCTCTGGAGGGTCCAGAGTCAAGTCCAACCCCTTGCCAGAGTAAGATCATGCAGGGCAGACCACACAGGAATATATCCAGGTGGATTTTTGAAAGCCTCTAGAGAAGGACACTCCACAACCTCTCTGGGCAGGCTGTTCCAGTGCTCTGTTACCCTCACAGTAAAGAAGTTTTTCCTCATGTTGAGGTGGAACTTCCTGTGTACCAGCTCGTGTTTGTTGCTCCTCATCCTACCACAGGGTACCACTGAAAGGAGATTGGTCTCTTCTACTTGACACCCACCCTTCAGATATTTGTAAACATTAATAAGATCCCCTCTCGGTCTTCTCCAGACGAAATAACCCCAGGTTTCTCAGCCTTTCCTTATAAGACAGATTAATTGATTAATGTTTCTACTCTTTATCTACTTTTCTAAGAGAGGAAAAAAGTTTAATTTCAGCAGGCTATTAAAAGATTCTCATTCACCTAGATCTTGTCAGACTCTCTCCTCTACTCAGTAACCTCGTCATCTGACCTTAACTTCATCCACTTAAAAACAATTTTCAGCCATTCAGTTCAGCTTCATATTACCATGGAGGTGCTTCTGAAGACAGTATGCTCCCAACCTATCTTTTTCCTTGAAAGTGATAATTATTTTTTTTTTTACTTTTATTTTTTTTTATATAAATGTTATTTTCTAAAAGGTGGTACTGCTGTAGACCCTCAAGTGAACAGATGTGGGAAAGGGGAGGATGAGATGGTTTTCGTTTGTGATAAACTGTGTAACTGAAAAGTAGGTTACAGGGGCCAGATTTATTCATACATGTGACTTGTGGCTGCTTTATTATGTGAAGCTCAGGTTTGCAGTTGTAGAGCTTGATACACAATGACTAAAATTCTTGGGTGATATTTTTGGGTGATATGAAATTCTTTATGTCATCTGTTGTCCTGATGTTGGAAAAGCTAATCAGGGTTATGGAATTATTATTTTCTTTATTTTTTTTTTTTTTTTTTTTTTTTTTCCTTGTGTACTGAATAGGAACAAAGGAGGCATTTTAGACTGTAATTTTTGTTTAAAGTTTCCTCTTTTCCTATCCACACCCCCTCAGTGATTATAAATCCATTGCAGCAATTGAACTGAGGTGTAATGGTGCAGCAGGGGCATACAAATATATTTTGAGTGGTAAATGACTACTGATGTGGCTTTATAAACCAGCAGTGTTGTTACACTTATTTTGCTACATCTTGAATTTGGTGGTTTTGTTTTGGAGTTTATTTTTTGTTTAATTACTACCAAAATTCACCTACTTAAGAGAGGAAGAGTTGCATATTCAAAGATGCTTTCTTTCATTTCTCTTTTCGCCTTTCATGCTTAGAATCTTGTAAATTCATAGGCTGGAAAGGAGATAGGCCATATGTTGTATTTGCTGTCCTTGAGCAGTCAGTGATGATTTCTGCTAACAAAATCCACACTGATGTTTACACCAGCAAATTGGCTGTGTGGTTTCTAAGTTTCATTAGATTAATTGGTTGACATTTTATGCCTGCTTAGGGCATTAGAAATCCCAGAACACTTTTTTGTTTATTTCAAAATGAAATGATCTAATTTTACATCTATCTCCCCTCATTCCTTTTCCTCATTTCCCTTCTTTCATTACTATCTCCTCTCCTTGTATTCATTACTAACTTCATATCTCTGTTTTGTCTAATAGCCATCCTTTCATGACAATATTTCAGCAGTTTTAATCCATTTGTTTATCTTCCTTGAGGTTAACTTTTATGTACAGTTTCAGACAGATTCCCTACAATTTATATGTTGCACCTTTTAGATCCTCATCCAGAAGGGCACCTGTATATATCTCACAGAACCCCAACAGAGGTTGGAAGGGATTTCTGGGGACCATCTAGTCCAACCCCCATGTTGGTGAGCATTGAAAGCTTCAGAGAAGGAGCCTCCACGATCTCTCTGGGAAGCCTGTTCCAGTTTTCTGTCACGCTCACAGGAAAGAAGTTTTTTTCATACATTTAGGTGAAACTTCCTTTGTTCTAGTTTGTACCTGTTTGTACTTGTTCCCCCTTGCTCTATCACTGGGCACCACTGAAAAGAGACTGGCCCCATCCTCTTGACAGCTGCCCTTTAGGTATTTAAAATTATTTATATGATCCTCTCTCATTCTTTTCTTCTCCACACTAAACAGACCCAGGTCTCTCAGGTTTTTTGTGTAAGAGGGATGGTCTGGTCACCTTCCTAGCCCTTCACTATACTTTCTCCAGTAGTTTCTTGTACTTCTAGAACTGGGAAACTCAGAACCAGATACAGTACTCCAGATGAACTATAGATGAGGAACCTGGCCTCACTAGGGCAGCATAGAGGTGTAGGAAGACCTTCCTCAACCTGTTGGTCACACTTTTCTTAATGCATCTCATTGGCTTTTTTCCCCCACAAGAGCACACTGCTGGCTCGTGGTTTTATCCACCAGGACTCACAAGTCCTTCTCCATGAAGCTGCTTTCCAGCAGGTCAACCCCTAACCTGTACTGGTGCATGGGCTTATTCATCCCCAGGTGTAGGACCCTACACTTGCCCTTGTTGAATTTAATTATTTTAGATTAGGTATTAGGGGTAAATTATTTACTGCGAGGGTGGTGAGACACTAGAAGTTCAGAGAAGCTCAGAGATGTTCAATCCCCAGAAGTGTTCAAGGAAGGTTGGATGGGATTTTGAGCAGCCTGATCTAGTGAAAGATGTCCGTGCCTGTGGCAGAGGCATTGGAACTAGATGACCTTTAAATGTCTCTTTTGACCCAAAAATGATTCTATGTAGGCAGCAAACTGAAAGCTACAGAAAAAAAATAATACTTGAGGAATTTAGCATTACATTCTAGATATTTAAATATATATAATTGTTTGGTATCAAACAGAAGTAGACAGCCCTACCTGAGGGAATGCAATACTGGATCTACTGGTCAATAATGCAGGTGAGCTGGGCAAGGATCTCAAGATTGGAGGCAGCCTGGGCAGCAGTGACCACGCACTGGTGGAATTTGCACTACTAAGGGTCACAAATCAGTCAAGGAGCATAGTTGTGACTCTGAATTTCATAAAGGCAAACTTTCAGCTCTTCAAGGAGTTAATTAACAGTACACCCTGGGAAATGTTCCTAAGTGAAAAGGGAGCACAGCAAAGCTGGCAGATCTTTAAAGACACTTTTCATACAACACAAGAGCTCTTGATCCCTGAGTGTAAGAAATCAAGCAGGAAAGGGAAGAGACCAGCATGTCTGAGTCATGACCTGCTGGTCAAGCTAAAAAGCAAGAAAGAGCTGCAGAGACATTGAAAACAGGGATGGGTATCCTGGGAAGAAGATGCTGCCGATTGTGTAGGCATGATGTCAGGAAGGCCAAGGAACAGTTTCATCTGAACTTGGCAAGGGACCGAAAAAATAATAAGAAGGGCTTCTATAGGTATATCAATTAAAAAAGGAAGGTGAAAGAAGACATACCCCCCTGAAGAACAAGAACAGGGAGCTAGTAGCAACAGATGAGGAGAAGGCTAATGTTCTCATTGACTTTTTTTCCTCGGTCTTTTCTGGCAACATCTCTCCCAACACCTCCCAAGTCATAAAATCACAAAGGAAGCAAGGTGGCGAAGTCACTCCCACTGTATGTGAAAATCAGGTTCATGACCTCCTGAGGAACCTGAACATACATAAGTCTCTGGGACTTGATGAGATGCATCCCAGAGTCCTGAATGAACTGGCAGATGTAGTTGCCAAGCCACTCTCAGTAATATTTGAGAAGTTGTGGCAGTCAGGTGAAGTCCCTAGTGATTGGAAGAAGGGACATACTACACTTTTCAAAAAGGGTAGAAAGGAGGGCCTTGGGAACTACCGAGCTGTTAGCCTCACCTCTGTGCCTGGCAAGTTCATGGAACAGATTCTCCTAGAAGGCCTAAGGTACATGGAGGACAGGGAGGTGATTGAGGAGAGCCAGCATGGCTTCACTAAGGAGAAATCCTGCCTGACAAACCTAGTGACTTATTATGAAAGAGTGACTGCATCAGTGGACAAGGGACAACCTGTGGATGTGATCTATCCGGACTTCTGCAAGGCCTTTGACATGGTCCCTCATAACATCCTACTTGCCAAGTTGGAGAGATACAGATTTGATTGGTGGACAAGTCAGTGGATAAAGAATTGGCTGGATGGCTGCATCCAAAGGGTAGTGGTCAATGGCTCAAAGTCCGGATGGAGATCAGTGACAAGTGGTGTCCCTCAGGCGTCTGTACTGGGGCCTGTCTTGTTTAACATTTTTATCAATGATACAGACAGAGGGATCAAGTGCACCATCAGCAGGTTTGCAGATGACACCAAGCTGAGTGGTGCTGCCGATACGTCAGAGGGATGGGATGTCATCCAGAGGGATCTGGACAAGCTGGAGAGGTGGGCCCAGGTGAACCTCATGAGGTTCAACAAG
>JANIJG010020966.1:48174-58753 GCA_024611175.1 Megaceryle torquata
AGAATATATGTTATCCTCTATAACCAACAACAAACAAACAACACATATCAAAAAAAAAAATTAGTAAAAAAAAAAAAAAAAAAAAAAAAAAAAAAAAAAAAAAAAAAAAAAAAAAAAAAAAAAGAGGAAAAGCCCCAAACTTTTTTAATGAAGCTGTTTCTATCTAATACGTTGGCAAACTACTTCTTGCACAGGTATAATTAGCCATGAAATGGCTGATCTAAATTCATTTTATTGAGGTACAGCTCATCATTTTGCGGGAAATTAATGAAACAAAGTACACATTTAGGTGCATTTAGTATTTATGGGTATTTACATTGTTCCAAGTCCTTTTAAAAATCAGAGAGAACCACAAAGCATGTAACTTTCATCTGCAGGAAAATTTACAGTGTTTTGTTAATTTTTGAATAAAGGAACCAGCAAAGGATTGCCTTCAATTTCTGATCCACAATTTATTGGATATTACTGTTAACTTTTCCTCTGAAGTTGTCTAAGGTTTCCCTGTCTTCAGACCTCTGATTACTGCTACTTGTATCTTCCTAGACTGCAAAAAGTAGTTTCTCTCCATTCATGACACATGTTAGAATTGTGGAAGTTTCTTAGCCAAGGTATACATATTTGTTTTCCTAAGCAAGGTGTTGTCATTCTTTAAGAACTTCTTTAGCTATCAGTAAGTGACAAAGTTTAACCTCCAAAACAAGCTATTTTTTCCACAAAAATGTTATACTATTCCAGGTTAAGCATTTCAGAGCCTAATGGCTACCGATCAGCTGAAAATATAGCTTGGAGAATAATAGCAGATAATTTCTAAAATTATTGAACATTCTTTTGCTCCATTGGAAGGGTCTCTCAACCTCTCTGAAAAGGAAATATATTTTATTTTCCATGGCTTACCACACTCCATATTTTGTTAATATGTCTTAGATATTATTTGTATGACGTGGCAAGTAGAAAAAGAAAAACATTTGGGAAACAGTAAATATTGTTATAGCTACAAAGGTAAAACAACTTGAAGTCATTATGGACCTCTTCTGCATTTTAACCTTGCTTCTGAAAAATGAGAGGCTTAAAAGTACATTTCACAGACCCCTGAGAGCCATCCATTTCTGTTAGACTAAGATTTTGCTACAAATTTAGTTCATAGTGTTACAGAGATGAAAGAGTAATTCTGTCCCCCCCGTATTAGTTTTTGCCCAGAGGCTAAACAAATCCTGTGTGAATTTCACAATGTTTCTCAGATCTGTGAGTTGACATTATTTTTAAACTTCAGTTTTTCTTTCTTTGGCGCTTTACTTTCTTTTACAATATTCTACATCACAGTAGTTATTAAGTCTATCTATTATTAAGGTTGACTGGCATTTTCTATTATAACACCTTGTTTTCAAAGACCTGTAATTTTGACAAAGTGTAACCATAGGGGCTAAAAATTTACTTTCCAAATAACTGCATAAGGTTGATTTCCTGCTTGCTTACTTCAACAAAATCAATTCTTCCATTTTCTAACAATAGGACATAGAGAAATATTGTTTTCATATATTATAAAAAATTATTGCAAACATTTTTAAAGAATGTCTAGCATCTTCATTTGTAGAAAGAAAAAAATGAAATTTATGGAGTTGCTTTTCTGTGATTAAAAAAAAAAAAAACAACTTATCATTACAATGAATATCCTTTAAGTGGGATCATGGCTACAAAACAAAGAAAAAGTGAGAAATCTCTCTTCTTTTTTTTTTTTTTTTTTTGTGTGCTTGGTAAAGATTTTTTTTTCCCTCTTTGTTTGTTTTGCTTTGTTTTGTTCTTTAAATTGTAGTTAAATTTACAATTCAAATCCACCTAAATTGTACCACCCAGTCTGAATAAAGAAAATGTTGGTTCCCATGTTTTTGTTAATCTCTGCTTTAGAGGTCCAGGCATTAGATCACTAACATCATGAAAGATTATTTAACAGGGTGGTTTCTGAAAACTGATATCACTGACTAAAACTCTAATAAAATAACAACTTAAAAAAAAAAAAAAAGTTTGCCCTCTTTCTCCCCTCCCTTCAATGAAAGAGGAATTTTGCTCCTCTGGACCTCAGAGTTGCTTAGAGAAATGTAAAGAAAAAATCACGTATCTTCTGCTTCAGCTAATTTTTTTAGGAAAAGGTCTGTGAAACTCCCCATTTCAATGAATGACAGCCTTGGCTGTCATTGTAGAAAATGCCATATTTAGCAACAAAGCCAATTAGTAAATTCTCCCCTTCTTTCCTGTGACACTTCTTTTGCCCTTATTCTTTAATTTAATGTCTCCTCCACTGTATCTATAGAGCTGTCTACAAATTCATCCTGTAAACTGTTCCACTGAGCCAATCTGGGTCAAATGTGAGAGGATTTAGACAGGGGATTATTTTCAAGAGTTCCTTCCTTGCTGATCAGTTTTGGAGTGATAGTGCTCAGCCCTGACTTTCATTTGTATTAAACTTCCCTATGTTTTGAGTTAAATGAGGTATTCCTTTGCAATGCAGCTTTGACTATAGGTTACTGAGGAGTGTCACAGCAGCGTGACTGCATCTCAGTGGCAGATATGATTTGTGATGTTCTTATCTGAATGGTAAATATGAAACATTAATGTGAATGTTCTCTTTTTCTAAAAAAATGGTGGATTAAATGAAGACATTAAATCAAAGATTAAAAACACCTGAAGACCTGCAGAGATTATTTTTTTTAATTAGTAGATGGATATTATTTCTATTATTACATTCTATTTTCTTCTCTCTTTAAAGTTAGACATAACTGACATGGAATTCAGCAGTCCAAAGATAAAGACAGGTCTTTACAGGTATTTTAAAAGTACTGCAACTTTGAAAAATGTTTTAATATATCATACATTTGCTTTGCACACTTACTGCATAACAAATATGTGACAGCTTACAGCTCTTTCATGTGCAAATTAGCTCAAATATATTATAGAGAAAGAACATGAGCTCAGGTCTTATCACAAACTAACAGAACAAGAAAGTGGCAATCATAAATATTGAAGTCAAGTGTGGCTCTTCTAGTCCCCAAAGGTAGCTGACAAATGATATATTTACCAGCCACAAGTGGAATATCCAATGTTGTTTTCAGGTGAGGGAAAAACAACCAAAATCCATGCTGCACTGTCTTTTAACACTTCCTAAACAGACTGTGTGTACCACTTTGTTCTGTACAAGGAAATTTTCCAAAATGTGCTGAGCAAGAAATTGTTATGAGCAGCAGGAGAGGATCAGCTTGCTCCTAGAAAGACATCAGCACAACGTGGTGTGAACAGCAGGGACCTGGAAATTCTTATTTGCAAAACTGTATCCATTATGCCCTTTTGATTAAATGGTGATTTTTTGTAAAAGCTTGTGTCACAACCTTACCAAGCTCTCTGCTGTGTGTCAACTCATCTACAGTGCCAGAATAGAAGAATGCACATACAATAATAATAATTATTATAACTCTTAGAAATAAAAAAAGGGAATGTCTGTGCTGTATAGACATAGACTACTGAAAAAGTAAGTGTAGTTCACTGATTTGCTCTGATGCATTGAATATACTCTGTATCCCATGAACTGACACAGGAAACTACTGTGGCTTGCTGTTTCTTAAATAGATATCACAGTCTGAGAAACACTATTCTAGCATTAGAATAATCTGGTTTTGTGACCCAAAAGTTACCCCTTGACAGTTTTGCCAGCGCTACATTTCAGCATTAATTTTTTTTCTCTGTACATGGATGTATGATAAGTAATGATGCTATTGCAATTTCTATCTTCTTTAAAAATGTATTATTGAAAAAAATATTTGATGAATGGCTTGAACATAAGCCAATATGACATATTCTTTTTTTTTTTTTTTTTTAATAGTAGAAATATGGTTCTAGTTCTGTTAGCCACTTTTGATGTATCATTCTAACACTTTTCTGATCAAGAATTTATCAAAAACCCAACCAGATCTCAAATTATATTTTTGGGTAAACCACTTCACTCATTAGCTCTATTCTCCATACTTCATAAAAGTTTAGGCAAGCAATTGCTTCATAGAAGGTTGTGTGTAGAATATTATTTTGGAAAAGACTTTTATATAGCAGCTAGTAAATGCAAACTTATCTCCTGGCATTCACCAGATATGTACTCTGGCAGTAAATCAGTTCTTCTGATACAAAATTTGTGATGACACAGAACTCAGATATGTGGCAGTTACAGACAACACTAAGTGAAGTTCAACATTTACTCAGTTGAAGAAAGACAGCATAAGCTATGAATAAAATATTGTGCTTTTTTATAGTTTTATAAATAAATTTCAGAGAATGTAATTTTTTTCTTTCTGTTGTTTGTGTCTTCACTTACCATTACTTCCTGCTTGAACTGGTGAACATCAGAATGTTAGTTCTAGACAAGCAACATGCACCTTTCAACACAGCTGATCAAGAGTGCTGCCTGTCACAATGGACTCAGCTTTATGGTAGGAATAACATTAACTTAGCTTGCTCCATGTCTCTGATGGGCAAGCATTTTCTTTTTTCTAGTGCTATTCCTCAAGAAACAATTCTTGCTAGCTGCTCTGAATATGTGTGCCTAAAAAATCTGGAAGAGAATGTACAGTTTTACACTCCACTGCCAAATACTTGGCCTTATGTTTTCAACAACTGATACTGTATGTTTTCTCATTATAATCTGAAAGACACCCTGAGATGTGAAAATTCATATTTCTCATTATAGATCCCATTCAATGTAGTATCAGATGATCACAATCAAACCTGATGAAACATTCATACAGTGCTACTGTGATACCTACCTATGCTCAGCTTCAAAGTTGAAGAGAGTATCACACTAGACAGAAGTAACATGCAATAATATGGGACGGATACTCAAGGAAAAGAAGAAATTGTTAAACACTATGGAGAAAAAACTCTATTTGTAAAAAACCCTTGTGCTTAAAATGAAATAATTCATTAAAACAGATGTATAAATACTGTCCAAATTGTCTTCCTAACATGGGGCCCTTCTATTTAAGAGTCTGGCATCCGTGATCTAGATTTAATTTCATAGAATTGCAAAATGGTTGAGGTTGGTAGGGACCTTTTGTCAAGTAAAAATTTTATTATCTCCAAGAACAGAGATTCTACAACTCCTTGGGGTAATCTGTTCCAGTGTTTTACCATCTTCACAGTAAAAACTGCTTGTTTTTTTTCCTTAAATTTAAACAGAATTTCCTATATTTCTGCTTCTGCTCTTTGCAATTTGTCCTTTCCTTTATGAGCCACTGAGAGTGTCTGGCTCTGTTCTCCTTTCACCCTCCCTTCAGGTATTTAAGTAATTTAATTAGGTCCCCCCAGAGTCATTTCTTCTCCAGGCTAAAAAGTCCTAGAGAGATGCTCTAGACCCTTAATCATCTTTGTAGCCCCCACTGGACTCCTTCCAGTATTTCCATGTCTCTCCTGCACTGGGGACCCTGGAAGTGGACTGAGTATTTAATATGTGGCATTGTCTATGCAGAGCAGGGAGGAAGGATCACCTACCTTGACCTGTTTGCATTGCTTTTCCTCTTGTGGCCCAGGATGCTGTGGGCCTTCTATTCTTCCAAGGTGCATTTCTGGCTCATGGTCTGCTGTTGAAATTAAGAATCTGACGGTTATACATGTGCACATAAAGAAGAAATAGGTGGCATAAATTTTTGCAGAAGAATAAATGTCTGCAGCTTTTCAAAATATAAAGAGTCAAAGAGCCACAATAGGAAAATTCAATATCCTTTCATTACCTCAAACTGACTCACTTCGTGGTGATACTCTAAAAGTGAAGAAATAAAAGTTAGACCTCTTAAAAATAAGGATTATGTAAAAAACCCCAACCTATTTATTTGATCTAATTCTTTATGATTTAATGCTACCCATAGTGATTCCTTCCCTTTTGTTTGAACTAAAGTGTGTTTGCATTGATTCTGAGAGGAAAATGAGTTTTTCAAGTACAGGCAGGTGTGTGTTGATGATTTATTTCATACTGCCTCTGCTCTTTGGATTTGAAACAAGTAATAATGAACTACTTGCAATTCTGTTGCAAGCTTAGGCTAGAGTTTTGCTGTTCTACAGACCACTCATCACACATAATGATATGGGGCACTTCTATGATACAGCTTGCTGACCATAAGGAACAATAGGGACAATATTCACATTTTACTTTATTTATTTTTAGGCTGAATTTAAAATATATGCAAGGAAAGTTACTCCTGGTCTGATTCTTAATGAGCATATCTTCTGGAATTCATGCCAGAGTACTTAAAGGTGGTAAAATTGATTACACTATAAATAACTTCCTAGCATGGTCATTGCCCTTGCTACTTAGGTATACTTCTATTTTCGCAGAAGATAATGCTTCTGGTCAATGCTCTGCAATACTCCTGAATTGTGATCCATCATTATCTTTCAGTGATGTACTTGAGTAGTATGTAATATGCAGAAAGGAGATATGGTATTAAAAATGCAAATAAATAGGTCAAGGTTCATGATCTACAGTGTATGAAGAATTTTTTTTTTTTTCCCCCATTACCACTTTGTAATATTGCAAGGCTTTAAGAAGAGTAGGAAAGCAATTGCAATCTTCACATTGCTCATACTGGCATCACTGGAAGGTGCCCTTCATAAGCAAGACTCATGATGAGACTGCCCTATGAATTCTTATGCTGACCTTCTCTTAATTTGCTTGTAAGGAAGACATAATCTGTTCACAATCTACAGAGATTAGGGGCAAGTTAGGTACACCAGGAATCTTACACTTTATGCTTACATACACTTCTGTCCTTGTTAGCTGCACTGACCTTGTAGACCCCAGATATCTGTGTATAACAAGGTTCCCAGATGCCCCATCTCAGCAGTCATATGCTTTTTACAGCTAAATATGCAAGGAGAACTTCAATTTGTCTGATGTCTTTGGAGAGTTCCAACTTTTGTAGTGCCTGTGAGGCCACCATCTGGTGCTGTGACACTGAACTTCAGTTAGTCTTGCTTGCCAGCTCAGTAGTTTCATGCCTAGGTAAATACATAGCATTGAACCGTACTTGCTGAAAAATGCTTTTCTGTCTGGCTTGAATGGGAGACTGTTTCTCTCCTGTGTAGAGTTCTTACATCTTTCTTCCTTATCTAGATGAAAATCAATCTATTAAGAGATTCTGAGCATACAAAATGGGCTTTATTTAGTTCATGTTCCTTGAATGCTGTTTTCCTTACACCTAAATCTGTCTATGATGCAACTTGGAATTTCAAAAAGGACACCTGGCTAGGGTTAAATCCTCTGTGTTCTCAGTTGTATCCTCAGGGACTGTATATATGTGTATTAAATAGCAAATCAAGCCTCTTCCCTCAAGCCTGTACAGTCTAAATTCTTCTCAAAATCTTTTGCTCGCTTCATCTTTCCAATGATTCATTGGCTAACTCACACTATTCTACTAATGCTGATGTTAGTTTTAATTTAGATATCTTCTCCCTTAGAGGAGATACTGAGTTATCCAAACAGCAACAGATGTTGTGCATCACTCAAGAGCTAGAAGGGACTTCAGGGATTTGCAGTTGTATGCCATTCATTGGCAAGGGAATAAAGAAGGAAAGGAAATCTAAGGATGGAATCTAAGGAATCTAAGGATGCCACAGAATTCTAATGTCAATTTGTCAAACACTTTTTTTTTTTTTACTGGATTTATACAAAAGTATTGTTTTTAAGATATGTGTCTTACAAGCAGGCCCAGAATAATGTTCAAAATAATTTAGACCTTTTTAAAGACCTCAAGTTTCTTTGCAAACTCTTATAGATGCCTCCTGTTGCTTCCTGAAGGTTGTCATTATACCAGTGCATGTGTAGCTTGAGTGTTTGCAGCCTAGTTCAGGCATAAATGGATGTGCAAGTCTTGGAGGGAGTTGACAGGGGGACTGTTAAAGAAAGTCATGTCATGAACACTTCCTCAGTAAAGAAATGTATTTTTATGTAGAGGTGTTTTTTCATTCTAAACATGTTTATCATTTGTCACATTTCAAGCTTACTAAGAGAGTAAAATTCTCAGCAGTGCCAACACTCCTGTCTGTTTGACTGATTTCTATTCCACTTTCTGAATGACATTTTCTTTAGCTGTCAGATAAAGGGTTAAACCTAGTGTGTGTGTCAGCTGCATGGAATGTGGTCCTCCATATCGCTATACAATGACTGCATGCATATTATATCTGGATGATGCATGCGATGGAATTTGATCAAAAAAATTTATATAAAAAGGGACACTACAAAAGACCTACTAAGTTGCATAAGCAGCTGAAGGAGATTTCATGGGGACTTGACAGATTAAAAGCCGATGGCACTGTTGTCACAGCCTCAGTAGAAAACCAGCTTGATCTCATTAACAACAAAGAGCTAGAGACACAGAAGAACAGTCGTGAAAACAAATGATTCAGAATGCAGTGGAAACTATGATTTAGATGCCAGGGCTGCTTCTGTATGCACAGGCCATAGACAAACCCAGAAGAGGAGAAAAAGCTTTTATAATGTAAAAGATGAATGATTTAATGCAACTCAGAGTTTAGCTTTTTTTTTTTTTTTTAAGTGTTTAAAACACAGATTTTTTCAGTAATCCTATATCTACAAGGGAGATTGTGTCATAAATTGTATTAAAATCATGAGAAACTGGAAGAAGGAAGTCCCAGAAGACAAGATGGTTGAATTTAAAATGTTTTCAATTTAAAAAAAATTTTCACTTCTGTCTGTCTAACTTAGATTCAAAGTGAATGTATTTTTAACTTCTCTGGGTGGTCTAGGTAATATAATCTCTTAATAAACCAGCTATGAAAAAACTACACAAATATTTGGAAAAAGAATGCAATCTTTTAAATATCCATGCATGACCTAAATCTTAACTGCTTAATATGAAACTATGTGCTGATGCTTTACATTTTAGTTTCATAAGTACCATTTGATATTTTAGGAAGACAGTATTTCTCAAAATTAATTCAAATTTCTGCATTTAGGTTTGGGGTTTGTTTGGTTGGTTGGTTGGTTTTTGTTTGTTTGTGTGTGTGTGTGTGCGTAATATACCTTTGTTTTTTTTCCCCCTTAAAAAACCCCATAGTTGTGATTATTAGGTTTTATTTCCTTTAGAAGTTCTTAAATGAAATTTTACAGGACAAATTAGAAATCAGTATCTGCTAAACATTATTTAATATATACAGCTTTAAAGATTGTGCCTGGTTGTCTCATTTTGTCACCAAGAAAAACAAACGGTAAAATGATGATCCCAAGTAAAAGGGTTTCTTGTAAAAGTCTGGGGTTGAAAGCTGAAAAAGAGATCAAAGGAGATTTTAGGATTTTTAAAAATTGTAAATAGCCCTCTTTTTGTGGTGCTTTAAGATGTCATGTGGATTTCCACAAATACCTTATAAAATTGTAATATAAGCTTTAAATACTCACAATAATAGCTTTTATTAACTTCATAAAAAGCTATTTCTGATGTTCCTACAGTGACTAGTTAAGCCTCTTAACTGATCTTTTTCTTTTCCTTGAATTAAAAAAAAAATGCTTCACAGCTATACAGCTCCTAATTCAATAAGATCATTGACTCTCATCCTGATTAGTCTTGTATTCCTGTTGCTTTAACAGTCACCAGACAGTATGTGTTTCATTACAGTATAACTTCGATGGGACCTTTTTGGTTCTTGTATCTTTAGTTACTGGTCATATACATTGACTTATACAGCTGAATTTATTTGCCTAAATAAAGGTGTGTAGTGTCATCTGGGACCCTTAAGAGTATCTGATACATCTCAATGGGTCTAGTAGCAGTGACAAAAGACCTAAAAAAACCACATTGAGTGAACAGGAAAAATACATTAAGGCATCTGAAACTAGTAGACACCACCTTTTATTTAACTGGCCAGCACTAGGCACCTGAATTTATAGTATCTTAAATGGAACATATTTTTCAGCACTGTGCACAAGATAGCTGGCTGAATTGTTATATTCATTCCTCTTACTCTGAGGTATTAAAATAATTTATCATTAGAAGAAATGACAGATTACAAAAATTTAAAGGGTTTTTTGGTTTGTTGGTTTTTGGTTGTTTGGGTTTTTTTTTTTTCTTCAATGGACATCAGTTTCTGGCGTTTAGATTGCTGGTCTATATTGTTTCAGGAGTTACTATTTCACAGCTCCTGGACTGTGTCATATGGGTATATACAGACAATGAAGGATGACATGCATGTAATTCACAGCAGGATCTCTGGGGAGTGTGCACCAAGGAAATGACCAGGATCTCTGAGACAAACACTACATGGTCTGAGAATCACAGTGGCCTTTGTGTAATATCAAGTCTGTGCCATTGCTCTCTGTCACACACTGTACCACAATCAGTCTGATTGCTTGTAAAATTTTAAGTTAAAAATTTCCGTACTTACCTCTGTATCCATAGACAACAGTCTCAAAAGAAAGTGTCATCTAACCAGGAATATACTGGCTCAAGTCAGAGATCTGATTTCTTTTCTTTCTTTCTTTCTTTCTTTCTTTCTTTCTTTCTTTCTTTCTTTCTTTCTTTCTTTCTTTCTTTCTTTC
>JANIJG010020966.1:58853-71396 GCA_024611175.1 Megaceryle torquata
TTCTTTCTTTCTTTCTTTCTTTCTTTCTTTCTTTCTTTCTTTCTTTCTTTCTTTCTTTCTTTCTTTCTTTCTTTCATTTTTGTGACCATGGAAGCCATCTCTCTGTTCCTAAGAAATTTTTATACTTATGTTTTAAATTTCAAATAAAAATAAATGGGCTGCTCTATTGTCTGCCACAAAAGTGTATTCTACCATCACAACAGTGGTACATGGTGTGTTCCACAAAACATGCCATAGCACCATGCATGCAAAGCCTGATAGACCAGTGCTGAAGAATAGCACTGGTTAAAAGAAGATAAATTTAATATTACCTCCTCTGTAGAGGTTAGTGTCACAAAAGAAACCTAGATGTTGACTTGGGTGTAGCTGTAAATGAATAATGAAAAGGGAATGAAACAGTTAACAGGTCTGTTTTTTAGCCTATGCAAAAAAAGCAACATCAAGTCCCCACTCAGTTGTTGTGACATTTAAAACTAGAGTGAGTAAAACACTAGAAAAGAAGATATCTATAATAAGAACAATGACATAAAGTAGCACAAGATAAGCAAGTATCTGCAAATTTTTACTGAATGTTGAAGCTATTCAGTAGCATCACCTGTAGGGCAAAAATTCAAAAAGGCATGCTCTTTATCTCCATAGCTATAATTCACATAATACTCAAAAGACTTTAAGTCAACTGTAAAAATAAAATATATCTTCAATAGTTAATCAGAATTTGTATTTAATTAATTTCAAACAACAGTTGCAGAAGTGGAAGAGATTGGACGGCTCTGACCTCCCAGGGTAAGAATCAGGACCACTGAAAGCAATTGGTTGATCTAGAGACCAAGCAGTGAGATACGGGTTAGCTCCCTAAAAATTTTTACTTTAAATTATAAAGAAAAGTTTCAAAACACCTCTTAGCAGGAGCTGGCAAATCTTTTATATGCTGATCCCAGCAATATAGACCAATATGTAAGACATTGATGCATTAATTAATCTCCAGTGGTATATTGTGAAGAATTAACAGTGTGTGATAACTATTGTATCATAAATGACCTTGTTTCTAATGCTACTGGTTAGTCTGATGTAATTGCTAGTCCTATCTTGTATTTTCTGAGTTACTTCTGCTGTATGGCAGAAATGTCGTGGGTAGATATGAAAAGGGAACTGAATTTACAGCATGTATTAAGGCTTAGCACTCAGCTTTACAAGTTTCCCTTATTCTGCATTAACAGTAATACATATGACCGTGTTGCTGTTATAATTTAAAAGATGATTTTAAGGTATGCTGCTTTTTTTTTTTTTTTTTTTTTTTTTTTAATTTTCACTTGCTTACTGAATGAAAATGTTAAGGGTCACCAATCTGCCAGTTTTTCTCTTACTGCAACACAGTGAAATTTGCAATGCAAATGTAGCAGGAAATCATAAAATAGGAAAATCTTTTGTGTTGAAGTGGAACATTGAAAAATGTATATATTGTCTTTATTGATCTATATATTTTTTATTCAGAGCTAGCAGAGAGATAGATTGTGAAATATTGATAGATTTTCACTGACTACAATATTAAAAAACACAAGCTCTTGTTAGATACGGACTTCATTTTTGACAATTTGTTACTTTTCAAAATACTTCAAGTGATTATATTACCTTTTTATATTTTTTAATCATACCAGACAATTAGAATTGTTTTTTAAAATATGAATAGACAACTTTTCTCCCAGAGTTCGGCATAATTCTTAATGTTCTGTAGATTTTGGATAAGATTTTACCCTTTTGGCTTGTGGGAGTGAACCACCTTACACTGAAGGGCATTACTAGGAAAGATTCCACATGCAGTTGGTAATGCAGTCTGTTGTGGGACACCTTAAGTTGAAGGTTGAAGTTACGGTACCAGCACCGTGTCAGTGTCTTAGTCAGCAACACAATAATTTGGCTGCAGTTTACTAGACTAAATTTTGTTTCAAGCCTTCAGGAGCCATGCACTCATGCTTTGCCTACACAACTTCCAGTACAAGTGGATAGAATTTCCTATCCTTCAGGTTTTTGAAAGTCTGCCTGCTCTTACACATTTCTCTGTTAGGTCTCATCTATAGGACAAGTTTCACATCTTTAACCATGTATTTCAGTAATCTAGAATGCATCAAGTCTAGTTAAATTTATGGGCAATAATTTTGATTAGGTTAGAAAAGGCATGGAGTAAGCTGGAAAAAAAAAAAGTAACTCCAAAATAAAATTTAGGATGACTGAAATAAATTACAAGACTACTGCCTTTAGGTCAGTTAAACAGTCAGAGATCCTATAAAAACTTAATCCTATATCAAATTATTAACATATGACTTACATATAATTGCTCATAAACTTGAAGTTAGACATTCCCCTGAGATTCTGCAGAATCAAAGACTAATTGTTCTGAATTCAGACTATAAATTCAAAGTCAAGGGTAGAGTCCAGAGCTTGAAAAGATAGTTTATCTAGCAATAATAGAAGTATATGTCTTTCATGCTTGTTTGATTTTCTTTTTTATATATGTCCATATAAAATTCTCCCTTGTTACTATTTTTTTTTAGTATGAAGTGTTTTTAATATGTCAAAATAAAAAAATAATAATAACAAAAAAAAAAGTTAGAAGTACTGCAGGTGGTGAAGAGGGTTTGGGGAGTGGGAAAAGTCAAGAAAATGACAATCAATATTTAATCATCATATCTATAGAGGCTTCTAAAGGACCATTTACAAAATAAGAGATGTTTTAGGACAGAAAAATGTTGCATATAAAGGGAATTAGAAATTTAGCATTTGCCAGTTTTTATTAAGACAAAGCATAGCACATATTTTCTGCTGAATAGCTTTATGTAGCATTCAAAAATAAAGGCTACTCTTTCTACCTTTTTCCTTTGCACAGAGATGTAGAAAAGAAACATGAAAAAAAAAAACAAAACCCAAAAAACAAACCAACCAAAAACCTGGAAGGGGAATACAGTGGAATAAGTGGTATCAGCATGGTGCTAGCACTTTTCTGTCCATAGAAGTCAGGAGCCAGAGCCAACAGATCTATTCATCCCAAGGAACCTGAGCTGCCTTGGTTATTTTTCCTGTAGGAAACCTATAGTGAGTGGATGCATCAGTGTGAGGTGAAGATGAGTAAGAGGGTCTGAGGTTCACTGATGGTGCCATGACAGGTTTATTTTATATGTAGCACATGAGGAAGGGTGCATTTTGGGGAACCTAAGCATGACTTCCTTATATTCATGGGTGGATGCTGCCAGTGCTGTCCTCTGTGTGGTTGCAGGAGAGTGTGGATAATGCAGAAAGATTTCATGGTTTCTTGCATTTAACTAGCTATCTGTAAATTGCTTCTTCAGTAGGGAGATCTGTAGCTGACTAATTGTGGCATCTTCTGGCTACATCTTTCAAAGTAACAATGTTGCCAGAGTCTGTTCTCTACAATTTATGAGTTAGCACAGTCTGGCCACATCCATACTAATAAAATATTTGAGACTTCAGGACAGAACAGTCACATCTAAACTGCTCAGTGGAAATGGTATCTGGTTTATTCTAACTATTAAATCATGGCCAGAAATAGTTTAGGAGATCTGGCCTTGCCTGAAATTCCAAAAAACCTTACAGTGTAGGTAATTATTCCTGTTACTACAAGTATATTTGTGCATTGCTTAAATTTTTAGTGTACATACAACTTTTAAGGGAATTCCGCTCACCAGTGTTAGGACTGAGATTCCGCTGTAGATTAGAAAGCCTAAATGAAGGTGTTGGCATATAAACATCCACATGAATGCTGTTTGTCTACACTCCAGCTATGGACAGAAAAGATCAAGTTAATGAGTATTGGAGCCTATTCACCTTTTGCTGAAGTGTGATTTGTAGTCATTGACCACAGACTGGTGATAGTCAGTGCATGTTTTGAGCCTTCATAGTGAGACCACATTTGGAGTATTTTGTCCAGTTCTAGTCTTCCCAGTTCAAGAGAGACAGGGAAATACAAAAGTCTAACAGAGAGCTATGAAGATGATGAAGGGACTGGAACATCTCTTTTATGAGGAAAGGCTGAGAGCCCTGGTACTGTTTATCCTGGAAAAGAGAAGACTGAGAGGGGATCTTATTAAAGTTTACAAATATCTGAAGGTTGGGTGTCAAGTAGAAGGGGCCAGTCTCTTTTCAGTTGTGCCCTGTGATAGGACAAGAAGTAACGGTAGCAAGGTGAGACACAGAAAGTTCCACCTCAACAGGAGGAAAAACTTCTTCACTGTGAGAGTGACAGACCATGGGAACAGGCTGACCAGAGAGGTTGTGGAGTCTCCTTCTCTAGAGACTTTCAAGACCTGCATGGATCTGTTCCTGTGTAGCATGACCTAGGTGTTCCTGCACTGGCAAGGGGATTTGACTTGATGATCTCTTGAGGTCCCTTTCAACCCCTACCATTCTAAGATTACGTGATTGTAGTGTATGTAAGATATCCACACAGCTATGGCAAATGTTAAAGGAGTTCATGGAATGCTCATGCCTTTCCACAACAGCAGCTGGAGGCCAGATGAGATACACTGAGGTATTCCAGACGGTACTTTTTAAGGCAGCTGAATCTAACTTGGTCACTTCCAGAATGCAATTCATAGAATATATTTTAGGTTCTTCCTTGAGGATGGGATAAATCAGCCTCTGGAAACTCTTATTCCTTTCCAAAATTATAAAGGGAACCTGGCATGGTCTTACCATTACTACCTTCTGGGTGACTTCAGCTGAAGGGTTCTACAAGCGGATAAGATCAAGCCTCTACCCATATATTTGAACCTCACTAATACATTGAAAACAAGTATGTGCTTTAATAATTTTGCTGGTAAGAAATGAGAGTTTCGTTGTAATGATTCTGCTTTAATTCTAATATATAAGTAAAGAAGATAAGCCCTGATATGCAGGAGATGATGGGAAAACAGACCTGGATGTGTGCAATGGTAAGAATTAATTTATTTTTTTACAATAGAATCATCTTATACAGTCTTACATGAAAGATATCCTATGTTATCATCTAAGGAAGATCTGAGTTTCTTTCATCACCATTTATGAAAACATGAAAGGAAGACTTCTGAGCAGTATGGCAATGACTGTCTAGATGATTACATTATTTTCTTATGTCTTTTGGACATATTGGCTGCTGAATTTAAATTATAGCAGGACTATCTGGATGCAAATTATAGGTTTGTGGTGGGGTTTTTTGTTTGTTTGGGTTTTTGTTTGTGTTATTTTTGTTTGTGGTTTTGTTTGGTTGGTTTGGTTTTACGGGGATTTTTGGGGTTTTTTTCTTTGTTTGTTTGGTTTAGTTTTTTGTTTGTTTGGCTGGTTTTTTCCTGTTTCACTTGGCTCTTGTATTTCATATAGGTGTCAAGATGATGGCAGTGGTGGGGGGCTGCAGAGCTGACCTCTGTGGGAAGAGGTTCAATCTGGTTCCAGCTGACTCTGCAATGGACTTACCATAGAACAGAGCTGAACCCATAAGCAAAGCTGATGGCACCTCTGTGAAAGCATATTTAAAAGGACAAAAAATTATTGGTATGCAGTGTGAGAGGTATGAGGTCAAAACATTCTTTAGCTTGACAGTGAAATTTTTCACCTCCTAATTCACAAAGGGTCCTTCCAAATTGAGTTCCATTTATTGAAACAACTGAAGAAATGTGGAACAATTTGGATGATTTTTTTGTCAGTTGTACATCCCAGAAAACTTATTTTTTACATTAAAATACATTCTGGAAAATTCACTAAGCCTAAAGCATAATATTATGTACACAGATGCCCTTTGTAGTTTAAAAGTTTGGGAAATACATTTTAAGTAAGTTAAAATTAATCATATTTAATTTAGGCTCTAGGTCTCTTCAGCATGACTCATACTCTCATCACTATCTTACCCTTACAGCATTACTAAAATACTAGTATAATTAAGATGAGCATCTTACAAGATTTCTCCTGGGGAAATTTGTTACAGAAAAAGAATGCTTTCCCATTTTTGACAGCATGAGACATAACTTCCCTTTATTTTCATAAAATTGACAATATATTACTCCACTATGTGGTAAAGAAGTCATCTCTATGATTAATGTCTTTAAATAAAATGCTAATATTGCAGAAAACCAAATGGGTAAAACTACTATGCTACTGTATTATGAACAATGTGACTTCACAATCAGAATTAAAATGCTTAATAGAGTTGCTCCAATGTCAAGTTCTATCTTCTGTCACTTCAAGTACCAAGGCAATATTTTAAAAATCATAAATGGCTGATAGCATGGTAGAGAAGTAAGCATGCACACACAGAGCTTGAAAAGCCTTTCCCCACAGTTTTACAGAAGTATTTAATGATCAAATCATAGAATGGTTTGGGTTGGAAGGGAAATTTAAATATCACCTGCTCCTGTCATGGGCAGGAATGCCTTCCACTAGATCATGTTGCTCAAAGTGTCATCCAATGTGGCCTTGAACACTTCCAGAGAGGGGGCATCCACAACCTCTTTGGGGGCATCCACAGCCTATTACAGTGTCTCACCACCCTCATAGTACATAATTTCTTCCTAATATCTAATCTAAATCTATCCTCAGCCCATCAATCCAGCCTGTCCAGGTCCGCCTAAAGAACCTTACTACTCTCAAGCAGATCAACACTCCCACCCACTTGGTGTCATCTGCAATGCACTGAGGGTGCATTCTATCTTCTCATCAAGATCACTGATAAAGATGTTAAACAGAAGTGGTCCCAATACTGAGCCCTGAGGAATGCCACCTGTGACCAGCTGCCAGCTGGATTTAACTATATTTACCACCACTCTTTCAGCCCAGCCATCCTGCCAGGTTTTTACCCAGCAGAGCATATGCCCATCCAAGCCATGAGCCGCTAGTTTTTATGAGAATGCTGTGAGAAACAATACTGAAGGCTTTATGGAATTCTAGGTAGCCAACATCCACAGCCTTTCCCTCTTCCACTAGGTGGGTCATCTTGTCATAGAGGGAGATCAGGTTCATCAAGCAGGACCTGCCATTCATAAATACCTGCTGACTGGGCCCGATTGCCTGTTTGTCCTTTGTATGGTGTGTAATGTCATCCAAGATGATCTGCTCCATGACCTTCCCTGGTACCGAGGTCAGACTGACAGGTCTGTAGTTCCCCAGATGCTCCTTTTGGCCTTTCTTGTAGACGGGTGTGCTACTCTCCAGTCCACTGGGTCCTCCTCAGTCAGCCAGGACTGCTGCTACATGATGGAGAGAGGCTTGGTGAACACATCCATGAACTGCTTTGGTACTTTTGGATGTAGCCCATCTGGCCCCAGTATAATACATTGGACTCCATCTAGGCCAATATAATTGGTTTATTGGCCATTTGAAGCTGTAATAAGGTCTTTGCATCTTATTCACAGTACTGAATATCCATCATGCTAAAAGATTCAGATCAGAGCTTTAAAAGTTCTAAGACTTTTTTCGATATTAAAAATCAGCCCTCAGAGTGTGGCATTGGTTTTGAGTAAGGTTGCCAGTCTTAATTTATATATTCTTTGGTGATTATAGGTGGAGATTTTGAACAGAATCATTCAGGTGGGTTCAGCAATCAAAGGATCTGACACTGACCTAACAGAATTCATTTAACTGGTTTCCCCATAGAAATATATGTACACTTTTCACTGAAGTCCTGCCAAATGTGGTAACACTTATCTTTATAGTGGGCTGTGACTTAAGTGTATTAAGTGAATAGTTAAAGATCGCAGACAAAGCTCTGAAAAAGAACACTGATAGATTACGTTTTAGAGAGGTGACAGGATGTATAGTTTGTGGAAAAAAACCACCTTTGTGGCAACATGCCTGCTTCCCCAGGTCCTGGAGCACAGCCAACTACATTGGTATTATGACACAAATGAGTTTGTAAAATACATTTAATGGTGTATCAACTTGTTTCATTTACCTGATAGCACCTTTTCATCATTCTTAAGAGTTTTTATTTATTCTGAAATTGATTCTGTTTGCTTTTCATTTTTTCTTTGTAATGCATAAGCCATCTAAAAATTTTTGGTATGAATTTCAATGATGTTTACATTACTAGACCAGCAGATGTATGAGGATATTGTACTTTATGGGATCATTTTGATTTGTTTTTTGTTCAGCTTCTCTTTTTATCAGTGTCCAGCCATAGTGTTCTCTAATTGTCCTTTTTTTTTTTTTTTGAAATAGTAATCAACCATGCATCTGAAGTAATCAGCTTTAGGGAGACAAATTATTTTTGATGTGTTTCATCTGTATACTTTCATTGCAACTTGCAAGGTGTGACTTTAATGATGATAAGTGTAATTTTTTGCATATTTCCATTAAATTTTGTAAAGCCATTTTAAATAACAAAACATTTTAGCAAAATAAAGGTTGGGAATTCAAAACAAGTGGGCTATTTTCTGAGCTCTCTTCCAGCTTTCTCTGGGCACATACATGTACAAGGAGAACAATGCAAATATAGCTTCTGATATTGAAACAGTCTGTCCATGCTCAGCTCTCTTCATTGCACCTGAACTATGAAGGTCAGCAGTAAATTTGACTTCTATATTATATGTTATAGACTATATATACGCTATAGTCTATACTCTCTTCTAGGTTCAACCTGAGTACAGGCCACGGCTTCCAAGTACATTGGATTCTGTGTTTAGTTTGGGCAAAGTCACTCTGGACTCACATGTTCATACTTCTCATACCACCTTAAACTCTCTGTATTCCTAATATTTGATATGTGGAGCAGAGGTAATGATGGGGGCTGAGGCCCCAGCTCCAATGTAGGGCTGGTCTGTCTCCTTTGTTGATTTGGGATGTGTTGTTGGAAAGCTGCAAGTTGGAAAAGGGGGTGTTGATCGATAGTCGACTAAATATGAGTCAGCAGTGCACACAGGTAGCCAAGAAGGCAATGGCATCCTGGTTTGTATTAGAAACACTGTGGCCAGAAGGAATAGGGAGGTGATCATCACCCTGTACTCGGCACTGGAGAGGCCACACCTTGAATATTACATTCAGTTCTGGCCCCCACATAGAAGTGTTGGAGAGTTTCCAGAAAAGGGCAATGAGGTTCATGAAGGGCCTAGAGCACAAGTCCTGTGAAGAGTGGCTGAGGGAGCTGGGGTTGTTTATTCTAGAGGAGGCTGAGGGAAGACCTTCTGGCTGTCTACAACTACCTGAAAGGAGGTTGGAGTGAGGAGGGAGACAGCCTTTTCTCCCTCGTGATGTGTGACAGGACCAGAGGAAATGGATGCAAGCTGCACCAGGGGAGGTTTAGGCTGGATATTAGGAAAAATTTCTTCACTGTAAGGGTTATCAAACATTGGAATGGTCTGCCCAGGGCAGTGGTGGAGTTGCCATCTTTGGAGGCATTTAAATTCAGTGTGGACCTAATGATTATGGACATGGCATACTGGTGAGCTTGCAGTGTTGGGCTGAAGGTTGAACTAGATGATCTTGAAGGTCTCTTACAACCAAAGACATTCTGTGATTCTGTGGTGAGGTGGTGGTGTATCTTAGGACACAAGTGTGTCCTCCCCCTCCCTCAAGAAGCACTGTTTTGCTCAACCCACGTCTGGTGAGGAAGGTTATGACCAATATTACCTACCTTCTCTGATAATCCATTCCTGCAATAGACTTCGGGTCTATCTCTTAATCAAGCAGTGACTACATGGGTGTAATATATTGTTTGTACCATTCTGACAAACCTGCAAGAATGCATAAGGACAAAGTAGAATAGCATAACATTATTTCATTTTGGTAAATTACTAGTTAACTGACTACTTTCAAAGGGTATTAAAAATGTAAAAAGAATATTTCATATGTTTTTTGTTCTTAGTTTAAATATCTATCCATATATTATTGCTATTTTAATATATATTGACAGACCCCAAAATAATTCAGCATTACATCTCAATTTTATGGTAAAGCACAAGCATCCAAACAGTTGGGCAGCTTGATTATTGGAGAACTTTATAATGAGCTTTCTTAGAGGAGCATATCATGAAAAGCCATATTAGCTATTGAGGTCTGCAGCAAACTGTAATGAGATTTAAAGACTTGTCTACCTATTCTTTCACAGCTACAGAAAGATCATGTCCTTGGAGAATTTACTACAAACCCAGAAATGCTACAATCAATTTAACAATGTAACTGTATAAAAAGGGATATTTGTACCCTCTGTTAAGATTAAGTTCACTGCTATTTTTGAAGTATAAATATTTTAGGATTCACTGGCAGGCTATATATTAATATTTTATAATTTCCTTGAGAATATTGATCTTAAACATAAATTGCAGCATCTGCACTATTCAGATCCTAAGTTATCAACAAGTCAAATTGATCTGCACTTATTATAGAGTTTATTGTGAAGCTTACTTCAATTGATTCATTTTATTCAGCAAATGAGTTGGAAAAGGACAGAATTTTACATCTTATGACCTGAAACTATGAGTACTGAATACTAAGCTCCATGCACAAGTCCATTCTGTTAAATTACAAAACAGTAATTACTGAGACCCTAAAGGAAAAGTTGGAAACATTAGTACAAGAACACTCTTTCAATATGTCTTTAATTCAGTGTAGCAGAACAACATAGTCAATAGGCAGAGCAACCACCCTAAGATGAACTGAAAACTGAGAACTCCCATGCAACAAATTAAATTAACCATTCAACACATAATACAACAAACCTGAATAGAGATGGATCCAAAACACGAAAGAGGTTGCAAACACTGGGTTCGTATCTGCACTATTGCTCTATTATGGCTGAAATTAAAAAACAGGTCAAAAAGAACTTCACTGAAAAGACTGAATTATTTTAGATGTGATTCCATGCAACCTAAAGTGAAGAAAATGAAATTTTAACAAGCAAAAAATGTATCTAGTGAGAAAATGTTTCATCATTCATGCACACATACTTTCAAGCTCTTTGAACTGAATTTCAGAAGGGAAATAAACTGTCCTATATCTTTAAAGCCACATGGACAATTTAATGCGCTGTCTGTATTGCTGAGACTTATTTAAATCAGTTTCTCCTTAACATATGGAAGGGCTGCAGGGTTCTACCCTGTCACCAACAGTACTATGATCTAGGTCATCCTAGGATGTATTATGCTGGGAGTTTCAGAACAGCTGGGTGGAAAACAAATGTTTCAGGATTGTAATGAATTGTGAGTTGATCAAATTAGGTGGAGACAAAGGAATTTGGCTAAGAATTTAACTGTATATATAACACAAATAGATGGAATTAGCATTGAAACAATATGTAATTATTTTTTAACATATATGAAATAATATGGAAACTTTTTTTTTTTTTTAAGGTTTTTAATTAATACCTTAAGTATTCTTCCATGTGATCTTAGCAATAATATGGAAAACTTAGGCAAAGCGTCTAAGAGTAGAAATGGAGAATATAATCAATGATTTATTTCAGCATTTCTAACTTCAGGTTCTGCATAACTTTTTTTTTTTTTTTTTTTTTTTTTTTGTCTTTTTTACCCCTTTTTTTCCTTGAGGAATTTTTTTTTTTCTCAAAGTTTTTACACTTTTTTACTTAAAAAAATTTTTTTTTAGAATGCAAGAAGGAATTACAGATTTCTGTAGTTCAAAACACAAGATGATTAGTTTAAAATTATATCTACCAAAACAATGTCTCTTTCAAACAAGTCTTTACTGTAGGTGGTGTTATGGAATTTGTGCCATATATTAGAGGATTAATTTGAAACATTTTTGCTCCCTGAGGTAAGCTCAGAAGATCATTTACTGATGATTTGTTTTGAGGAAAAAATATTTCTAAGTTTGGTTCCTGAGTACATTCTCACTAAATTCACTGCTGGAAACATTAAAAAGGATTTTGAGAATATTTTCCTCAAGATGTTATCTTACTGTTAATTTTTATTTTTAATTCCCTAGTCTCAATCATTGCAGACAGGTTGATTTAATATAAAACATATTAAAAGGACAGAAATCTCAGTAAATTGATTAAACTTTTTTTTTTCCTCAACCTGTGCCTATGTTTCACCACCTTATTGTAACAATTTTCTTCTTTATATCAAGTCTGAATCTACTCTTAATTTAAAACCATTACCCCTTGTCCTTTCACAAAAGGCCCTGATAAAAATTGTCCCTATCTTTCTTACTGGATCCCTTTAACTACTGAAATGCTGCAATACGGTCTTCCTAGAGCCTTCTCTTCTCCAGGCTGAACAATCACAACTCTCTCAGTCTTTCCTCACAGGAGAGGTGTTTGAGCCCGCTGATCATTTTTGTGGCTCTTGTCTGAATCTGTTCCAACAGGTGCATGCCTTTTCTGTTCTGAGGGCTCCAGAGCTGGATGGAGTACTCCAGGTGGGTTGTCACCAGTGCAAAGTAGATTCATGTCTCTATTCAAGATATGGGATCACCAAGTTTTCACATAGTAGTAAAATGATGACCTCTGCCTTGCTTATACTATTCTTCCTGCTGAATGCTTTTTAAAAAATTTAATTTAATTATTTTATTTTATTTTATTTTATTTTATTTTATTTTATTTTATTTTATTTA
>JANIJG010020966.1:80564-93416 GCA_024611175.1 Megaceryle torquata
GGGGTGGGGGGGGAGGGGGGAGGGGGGGGGGGGGGGGGGGGGGGGGGGCGGGGGGGAGGTGGGCGCGGGGGGGGGGGGGCGGCGGGGGGGGGGGTGACACGTCCCATTGTCGCTGTGTCAGCACAACCCCCCCCCCCCTTATGATCCACTTAGTATAAATTGACTTATATAAACCAGATGGAACTGCCAATGAACTTCCACTAGTTTGATAATGTTCTGTGAATGAAATGAGTACCCGACTTTCTCTTGACAGTAGCTCTCATGTATTCATTGAGGATTATATTTCAAGTTAAAGCATTGTGGTGATGGGAATTTATATGTTATATTTTTAATTCTCTGTCTCTGTGTCACTTTGAAGATGAACATGGAAGCAATGAGTTATTATCTGTGACACCTGGGGCAGCACCTATTTGTGCTGGCAGAGGTTTTGAGGATGGAAAGAAATAGAAATAGATATATAAAGCGAAATTATATAAATATATAAAGTGACTCGTCTCTTGTGAGAATTATAGGAATGCTGCCAGGGTTTGTTGGGATGCAACAATGAAGGACAAGGCCCTCTTGGAATTAACTCTGGCAAAGGAAGTAAAAGAACAAGAAGGGCTTCTTCAAATAGATCAATAGTAAAAGGAAGACAAGAGAAAATGTGGGCCTACTGCCAAATGAGGTGGGAGGCCTGGTGACAGAGGATGAGAAGAAGGCAAAGTTACTTAATGACCTCTTTGCCTCAGTCTTCACTGCTAACACCAGTCCCCAGGAATCCCAGCCCCTGGAAGCATAATAGAAAGTCTGGAGGGAGGAAGATTCCCTACTGGTTGATCCAAATTGGGTTAGAAATCACTCAGGTAAATTGAAGGTGCACAAATCCATGGGCTCCAATGGAATGCACCCATGAGTGCTGAGGGAGCTGGATGATGCTCTTACTCTACCACTCTCATTTTTGAAAGATCATGGAGAACAAGTGAGGTACCTGAAGACTGGATGAAAGCAAATGTCACTCTAGTCTTCAAAAAGGGCAAGAAGGAAGACTAGTAATTACAGACCAGTTAGCCTCACCTCCATCCCTGGAAAGGTGATGGAGCAGCTCATTCTAGAGATCATCTCTCAGCACAAAGAAGAAAAGAGGGCTATCAACAGTAGGCAGCATGGATTTACTAAAGGGAAATCATGTCTGACTAATCTGATACCCTTCTATGATGGCGTGACTGAAGAGGCAGATGCAGGGAGAGCAGTGAATATTGTCAACCTTGACTTCAGCAAGACTTTTGATACTTTCTCCTATAACATCCTTGTGGGTAAGCTCAGGAAGAGTGGGTTAGAAGAGCAAACAGTGAGATGGGTTGAGACCTGGCTGAACAATAGAGCTCAGAGGGTCATGATTGGTGATGCAGCATCCAGTTGATGATCTGTAAGTAGTGGTGTTCCCCACAGGTCAGTACTGGGTCCAGTCTTATTCAACATCATAAATTACCTGGGTGAAGGGATAGAGTGTACCCTCAGCAACTTTGCTGATGATACTAAACTGGGAGGAGTGGCTGATACACCAGAAGGCTGTGCTGCCATCCAGCAAGATCTGGACAAACTGGAGAGCTGGGCAAAGGCAAACCTTTTGTCGTACACCTGTGGAGGAGCAACACCATGCACTAGTACAGGTTAGGGGTAGACCCACTGGAAAGCAGTACTATGGAGAGGGACCTTGGCATCCTGCTGGACAAGGAACAGCAATTTGCCCTTGTGGCCCAGAAGCACAATGATATCCTGGGGTGCATAAAGAAAAGTGTGTCCATCAGGTCAAGGGAGGTTCTCCTCCCCCTGTACTCTGCACTAGTGAGACCAACTCTGGAACACTGTATCCAGTTCTGGGCTCCCCAATTCAAGAGAGACGGAATTACTGGGATTTCTAAAGGAGAGCTATGAAGATGATGAAGGGACTGGAACATTTCTCCTATAAAGAAAGGCTGAAAGGACTGGGGGTGTTTATTCTTGAGAAGAGAAGGTTAAGAGGGGATCTTATTAAAGTTTATAAACATCTGAGGGGTGCGTGTCAAGTGGAAGCAGACAGTCTCTTTCCCATGGTGCCCTGTGATAGGACAAGAAGTAATGGTCACAACCTGAAACACAGGAAGTCCCACTTCAACACGACGAAAAACTTCTTTACTGTGAGGGTGATGGAGCACTGGAACAGGCTGCCCAGAGATGTTGTGGAGTCTCCTTCTCTAGAGACCTTAAAGACCTACCTAGATGTGTTCCTGTGTGATCTGCCCTGGGTGATCCTGCTCTGGCAGGGGGTTGGACTTGATCTACAGAGGTCCTTTCCAACCCGTAGCATTCTATGATTCTGTAAAAAAGGCAACTGAAACAGAAAGCTTCTGAAGCATAAAAGTAGTATCTTTTAGATAAACATGATTTTAAAATTTTTGAGACAATAAAGAAAGACTGATAAATTTTCTGATAAAAAGGCTATCAAAAAGACATTTTTATAATCCACGACATGGAACACCCCACCTTACCCCTTTTTTCTCCTCTATTTTTTTCTTTTTTTTTCCCTATGGTTAAAATACATTGGTATTCTAGTTCAATTACAAGAGATAAATTATGTTGGACATGTTTGAGTAGATGTTGGTTGAATAATAGTAATAATAGGAGTTGATGCCTATGATAGTACTTTGAGGAAGACCAAAATTATCATGCAGCTTAAGCAGCATTTAGATAAGTAAGGCCAAGAGGATGACTTATAAAACTCTCTCCTGAACTACTGAACATGTTTAAGAGCCTATTATGATCTGGATTATGCCCAGAACTTGCATTGCACTGGATAAACTGACTGTGTAAACACCTATGTCTTTCAATTGTTTGGGTTATAGTATCCAAACGTCCTTCTGATTAAGTCCATGAATATTCCTGTATCACAGCTATCAAATGTAAAGTTTTTAAGCAGTCCATGGAAATTAAACTTGATTTGCAGGATTCTTTTACAGGTACCTTTAAGCAATAAGCTGCAGAATCAAATTGCTCTATATTTGCTCTTATTCTAGTGTAAATTTCTATTCCTGAGTGCTTGACACCAGAGATTCCTTTCCTTGGATATTTTGTTTCCCCTTAGGACATTCTTCCCAAAACTGGGAGCAACAGGTTCAGACTGAAGAGTGATGAAAATTGCTTACAGTTTTTTCCCAGTCTTAGTTTTCTTCAGGTTTTGAATTAAATCTCCAGAGTGCAGGTGTGTTTACCTCACTAAGAGGAATAACCTCATAGACATCCAAAGTATTGCTTGGGAGAAAAAAACACCGTCATGACAAAAATGGTAAAATACACTTAAATGCAATAAACAGTCTTTTTGGCTCATATGTATTAGAGGATCATTTTAAATTTGATTATACTGTAATTTGACACTTTCTGCTTATATAGATATTTATTAAATATAGAAAACCATGTTAAAAGCTTCAGAGAGTTTCACTGTGAAATACAATGTCATGAAATGTTACTGTGGATATTGCTTGCACTTTTGGACTTCTGTGTGTACATTAGAGCATAACCTTCCTCCAGGGCTCAGTCTCATTTATTGTACAGCTAATGAACAGATATTGATGCGGTCCCATGTTATTTTTACTACACTGAAAACAGAAGTGATAACATTCCTCAGAGGTTTTCTGTAGCAGTCTTTACTATAATATGCAAGCACTTCACAAACACTGATGGTTTTTAATTTTTTTTTCCCTAAACAGCTTCATGATACGGAGAATTGCTGTTCTTATTTGACATATGGGGAATCTGGACACAGAGGCATGACAGAGAAACATCCATTATTTTTGGATGCCAGTTTTGAATACCTAGGTCTGATTTATGTTAGCATATGTTGCATTACATAGCAATTTAAATATAACACATCTCCTATAATTTAAATTGTAGCTAAAAACATTAAAATCAAAGTCACATCCTTTAATTAAAACACAGGAAATGAGGATATAAAATTAATGATTACCAGTGAAATATTTGAGTAGAGTGATTTTTAGATTACTTAGCCAGAACTCAATTCCCCAGAGCAACAGCTGTCTTTCTTTTTCATAAAACAAATACTTTCCTTTTCCAACTTCTGTAGTATATGGTACAGGACTGTATAAGTAAGTTTCTCTTTCTGCAAAATTCTTCTTCATTTGTACTCTAGTTCTGTCCTTGTGCAACAATGGGAAACCTATCTAAAAATATAATTGTGTATACAAAAAATTGGTGAAATTAATAAAAATGTCAGCATTTGGCAAAAGTAGTATGAGTTTTCTCTGTTTAAAATTTAAGTATTCTAATTTTTGTACTGGAATAAAGTTTGGGCTGAGAATACTTGTTAAAGGAATTGGGACTTATGGTAGTGAACTGAAGGAGAATATTGAGGTAAATCCAAATCAAAGCTCTGTCTAAATTTGATCTCATCACAACTTTTATATTTCTCCATAATATAGACAGAGAAATTATAAAAGCCTTTGATATATAAGGCAACATTTCTTTATCTTCTTCCCTACAGTCAGATAATATATTCATTGTGTTTGCTACAGAGATGGAAGAATATCTAGGTTAATAGAAAAGCATATGGAGAAAGGTTAATACAAAAACATATGGAGAGAAGACACATTTTACAAGTACAAAGTTAGCATCACACCAGAGATATGACTAAAACGGAGCTACTTTAATAGCTTTCTCATTCCTGGGACATATCTGATTTCAAAAATCAGAAGCTATTTGGCTTCATTAAAAAGCCAGGAGTCTTTCCTGATATTTTCTTTAGGTGTGGTTCTAAAAGGCAATAATGAATTCCTGAGTCATCTCCATTCCCACTGATTTCTCTGGAGAAACTTTGCAGAAAAAGACAATAAGTAGCAAACCACAGACTAAATTTCACCTAATCAATCATCTTTTGTCTTGTTCTGCAGAAATTTGCTTTGCAGATGTTTGTCAGACTATAAAATCTTTAGAAAGAAGAATTTGACTTACTACCCTTGCTGGTTTGGAGAATAGGCAACTTACATATATTTTTGACTATTATCTATTACCATAGAATATATTTCGAATCATAATTCCATGGAACTCATTTAACCTTAAAAATATCTAAGGGAAATATATCATTTTAGCTGGAAAATGCTTCTTGAGAATGAATGTGAGGTACTCCTGAAGGTGCTGGATACTTGTCTCCATGTAAAAATTTTAAGCTGGATCTCCCACAGCCTAAGACAAGCTCTAATGACTGAGCTATCATTGCAGAAGTCTTGAGAGAAGAGCTGTTTTCAAAAATATTACCACATAATATTTTTCTGAGGAAAAGAGTTTGGACTGTTGAAGTACCACTTATTATGTCATGATTCATGATATTTTATTCAATACTTACAGATCTAATAATAATTGTGGACCAGAATTTTTCATGTCTGCCCTACCTAGTTCTGCTAATGATACCTAAGTTTTACTACTATCTGTTGGGAGCATAAACTGAACACGTTGGGAATACCTTAAAGTAGCTGCAAGTAAAGTACTGGAAGGAACCTTTTGCCACAGATGAAAGGATTATATATAATGGTGGCACAAATATCAATGTGAAGTATCATTGAAGAAAATGTAAAATAAGAAGTAAAGAACAATGGAAAAAGGGAAATTGTTTAGGCACATAAGTAAAAAATGGTATGCCTAAACTTCTGAATTTCAGCTGCTAACCTCTTGAACCTCAGTTACTATTAAAACAGATAAAATGTAGTAAGACAAGTACCCTAAATACCAGGATAAAGAACTGTATTATTCATGCATTTCTCCCTTATGCTAGCAGTGATTAATTACCTCTATGACCAGAATATTCAAGGGAAAGTTAGGTAGTATTTCCAGACCACATTGTTAACATGATAGTTAGGGTTGTGGAGATATGGCAAAGGCAAGGTTTAAAATTAGGTGTTCCCAAGGCTGTGTGAGAGCTCTGACCACTGAATAGCTGTATTACATGGACAGAAGAAGGCTGATTTTTAAAATGCTCCTCAGATCTTCTTTGAAGATATAAAATCATCAGAGTGATTTTGATGCCTCATTTTTGCCCTGGATTTGGGTTTTGTTGACAATAAGACCAGTGAGACTGAATGGGAACAGAAAATCCACATAAATTACTTTCAGGAACAGGAAAGCAGTGGGGCGGAAGGCAGTCACATTGATAACATGGCAGAAGTGGTGCTTCTGCCCTCCCCATTGTATGACCCACAATTCATACACTGCACACAACAGAGTTAAAGGTTTCCTGGTTGCTGTATATGAATTTACTTCTGAAAAAGCCAATGGAGGTGACTTTAAAAAGGAAGCATTTGACGAAGGAGCAGTGACTTCTGCAAGCCTGTGTAGTTTGCAGTGCAGAGTTTGGAAAGCCGTAAAAGAAATAGAGCTATTCTAATGAAAAAAGATAAATGAATTTCAGTTAGGCTTGCACTTCAGGTAGAGGAAATTCTGGCTACTTTCCAGAAGTCATGCTAGAGAGATTTTAAACCAAAGAAACGTAAAAAGAAAAGGTAAATGAAAATAAATTATTGTGTACTGTGACCTCTAGAAAGAACTTGGATTTTACAGCCCTACCATTCTTCAGTTCACCTCTATGTATTCATATTTTCTCCTTAGATTTCTCCCTACTTTCCATGTCTATAAAGTAATTAGTTACTCATATCTTACACTCTTTAAGGATATTAAAATCAGGGTTTTATTTGTGGAGCATACTATAATTATCATTACTAATGGAGCTACAGCTTTAAGTAAGGAATGTTTACTCAGACACATCAAGTATTCACTATGAAAGCAATTAAGGAGTTTGATGTTCACAGTTAAGTATTAATATTAATGTTGGAGAAACTGCATCCAAATCATTTAGAGGTGGTTATGAAGGCCTTTGGGAGTGAGACAGCCATAGAAAGCAGTGACATGATTATAGCTGTATGGGAAAATAATGGAAACATCTACCCTTCAAGCATCCTCAATAGGGAAGAAGGATCCTCAAAACCTAAAAGAATGTGACTATAAATGTCAGCTTTTAAGTTTCATTTGCCTACTCTAAAACATTTTACATTAGTAACTGTCTAGAGCCTTTGCACTGAAATGTATTTTTATCACTTGTCTCAAAATCCCTTTATGTATAGTACAATTAACTGCACACATGAAACAAAATCACACAACAATAATTTGCAGATTATTATGATCTCTGAACTAGAACTGTAATTCTTATCTGCTGTTGCTAACACTGACCTACTGCTAGACCTACAGTGAGACATTTAACTATTGTCTTGATTTTCTTAGCTCTAAAAGTGATAGGAAAACTCTAATGTTTCTTAAGGTGTATTTGGAGGGTTAACCAATAATGCCTGTAAAGTTCTCTGAATGTTGTATCATTAAGATATAAATTTACTTTGCTGAAAAGGTGTTTGGACTGACTAGTAATCTACAGACATTCCATTTACTATGCATTCTAAGAGGATAAAACATTAACCAAAAATAATAATGGTAATAAAATAATAATAAAAAGAATAAAATCTTATGATCTCTGAAGGATGAAAAGAAATCAGCTTTGTTACAAGGGTCTGTGATGGTCCTCCTTTTTCCACTACTTTGGGAGATTTGCTTTCAGAGTACTGTTTCTTTATTTCTAGATGACTACAGGAGTGGTTTCGCCTTGAGAATACGTTAAATCCTTTCAGTGCATCTTTTTCTGTTCTGATTACCTTACTGGAACAGATTTGGCATTTTGACATTCAGTATGTATTTTATGCCCTTCTTTACTGTATGCATGTTGTCATGACTGTATATGCAAAAAAATACAAATGCATTGCTGAGGGATGTATGTAAGTCAGTGGCTGTGGTGGAACAGTGTAATGAGGAGAAATAAGACATTCCCATAGCAACAGTGGCAAAGTTCTTTATGCTGATGTTGAGTAGAAAATTACCAATGGCTTAAAGGACAGCAGAAATAAGCTGTATGTGATTCCAAAATAATTTCTTACCTTGCCAGAAACAAGTCAATTTAAGGTCAGTGTCAAACCTCAGTGGCTGAATAACATTAATATAGATCTGAAGGAAGACATTTACTACTTAAATCACTTAGAGTATATTGCCCTATGAATTAAAAACCGCAATGAACACAAGTATTTCAGAATAATAATACCTGTCTCTTGTCACTCTACAAATATTGGTTTAAAAAAAAAAAAAAAAACAAACCCAAAATACATGTCTTTCTGAACAGTCTTAATATCAAGCCTGATATGGTCCCTTTTTGGCTGTCTTAAAGATACATTAATACAGTTTGATAGTGTTTACTAAATTCCAGACTTATACCCCTATAGGTTTTACATTTTTTTGTAGTACCAATCTATTAAATTTTACTGCTAGAGATGTTCTTAGTTTTATAAGACCAGTATTTTCATAGGTATAGAAACAAATTTCTAGTTAACAATGCAAAATAATGTTCTAGCTTGCCTATCATGAAGATTTCCATAAAACCTAAGTAATTTCATTGTCATCTGTATTTTTACTTCTGATTAAAATTGCAGACAGATCAGTAATATTACTGGAGAATGTACAAGTGGCAGAAGAGCCTGCTAAAATCCAGTTTTAGTGTATATATCAAAACAGCAACCTCACAAACAATTTCTTTTAAAATTATATTGGGAAGAGTTGCTAACAGTGGCAACTCATACAAATTTCAGTCTTTTGATGATGGTGTGCAGCCATTTATTTTCACAACCTTTTGCCAGTTACTCCTTATCCATTTGGCTAGCTTTTATTCTAAAAAAAGAGATTCAAGGTAAAGCATTTTGTAATTTTAAAAGTTAAAGCTATGACTTAGAGTGCTTCAGGGAGTATCACTTCATCATGAAAATACTAAATTACAGGGACATATCTATCAGTCTGGATAGTTAAAAGGCATCACCCACAGGCTAGTGTTTTATTGGCAATGCATTTGGTGTTGATTCTATCTCGTTGCTGGTGTAAAAGCAAAAATGAAAAAAAAAAAAAAATCCTTCTTTAGAGTTGGTTGTTACTGACAAAATAATGCCCAAATGGGCATAAATTAGGAAGTTGTTCTGAAGACCAGGAGGCCTAATGATAGGACATCCGTACTGGTTCTTTGATGATAAGTCACATCATAATCCATGCATTGCAGATCAGGTCCTGTGCCACAGTCATAAGAAATTCTTAGTATGAGTGTAATATTTATGGAGATATGTGTGAGATGCTTCTGTGCAACTGACACACCTCATTCAATTAATTTCATATGGTTGGTTGTATATGTATATATTATTTTATGTCCCTTCCTTTGTTCTTGAATACCTCAAGTTTCCTCCTTGTTATCCTAGACATTTTATTTGTAAATAAATGCCCTGCCTTCCTTAAAATGGAAAATCCAAAACTACTGTTACCTACCACTTCAACAGGTGTTATTACAGTGTTGGTGCAGTTTAAGTCAATATAATATTTGTTTTAAGTCAATATAATATTTATTAGTTTCTGTAAAGTTCTCTACATGATTGGACTGAAAGCTGATATAGTATGTAAATGTTAATTCATCAATATGAGAACTTAGTGAAATGTGAGATTAACTGAAGGATTAGTTTCAAAGTACTCTAATGACTGGATTTGCAGATTACATGTGAAGTGGGGCAAAAACTGTTCCTCCATTTACAGTGCAATGCTCTCATAGACAAGTCCGCATTTTGTCTAAGACATCATGATCATGTAGAAAGATAATGATGGCAGTGCTTTCTAGAGTTAAGTCATTCTAAGTGTTAGATTAGGGCTGCACATCTAAATCAGACTAGAACAGTTTTGTAATTTGATTTTTCTCCACCTGTATCTTCTGGTGCTACCAGCTGTGTAATAGCTCAGCTTTAACATACAAGGTATAAGTCACCCTCTTCCTGACTTCTGACTACTTTAGATAAATAAAGTGGGAGGTAAAAATCCTTCAACGGAAGGATTCACAAATGATTCAAATTGGAGAAGATTGCTTAGGCATTTTGCTTCTGGAGTCATGTTTGGGGAAAGGGGCCACTGGGCTATTATGTTAAATCCAGACAGTGGTACTGTCATTGGAAGTGTCACTGGCTGTCACTTTTTACTCTAAACTTCATAATGTTGAAGCCAGATACTCAGATACTTCAGATACATGAGATTAATTTCCTCTGGAGAGGTACCTTCATAGTCACTATAAAGAGGGTGACTGGCTTCAAATCTGGTAGATAAATTTTATGTGTCTAAAACTTTTTATGGTTTTACTTTTTTTTTATGGTTTACTATTTTAAGACATGATGCATTATGTGAGTAAACCTGGCCACAGAGGAGAAAACAGAGGAGACAGATGAGTAACAATATGTTCAAGTGTACCTAGCAGGAATGCTGTGCCAGCTCATGGTCTGTACTCTCATCTCTGCAAACTCCCAGATGTGAGTACCAAACACAATGCCTGCAAAGCCAGCAGTCCTCTGATCTGACCTCCTGCTTGTCCTAAAGATTTATGTGTGCCTGGAGGCCCCTGATAGCTCTATGCAAGTGTAAAACGTATTGTCAGATCTGAACAGAAGAGGAAAGAAGGTAGAACTACATAGAAAAAATTAAAACCCCTCAAACACGAACTGAAAAGCTGAGGCTGATGACTAAAAAGATCACCTGGGTTTGTAACGATAGCAAATATGTATGTGAATGCATGCAGTCTCCATAAGCTTAGTGCTTCTCAGTCTGTAATCAGAACAAGCCCCAGGCTTATTGGTTTGGACAGATATTTGTTGCAGAACTGTCATTACAGTGTGTCTTTAATTCCCTGCACCTGAATCAATAGTTTCTTCAGTTACCATTGTTCATCATTTATCACTGCCCCACTGCTTCAAAAACATCACCTCCAGCAACAGAGATAAATGGTTTGAAAGCAAAAGGTTTCCGTGTACCTTTTAACAATTGAAAGTCTTTCAGTCTTTTTATTTGCATTCCATCTGTTACACTTAGGTTCATTTTGAGTGAGAGTGTTACTGTAAATAACTAATATGTTTTAATTTAATTTTTTTTAAGAAAAACAAAACAGGGTAAAACTTGAATATGAGTGTTCAGTATCCAACTACCCCACTTCATGACCTTGCTTGTACTAAAGATAACTGGATCAACACTTCCACAAGTTACATGCTCAGTTGCCCTCTAGAGAGATGATCTTATTTTGTGATCATATACATGTATATAAAGACTGTATAAAACCTTTTTTCACTGGAACCCTTCTAGGCTTGGCTCTTATGATAGGCAAGTAAGTATGTACTGTACAAAATGAATAGGAATGATTTGTAACTCTTGAAAACAACAAGGTTTTTTTAGCAGATATTAGCATTTTATTTTGCTAAGTGCTATGCAAAAATTATAAGAAAACAGTTTCGGTGCAGAAGTTTATAAATTAATTCACTGCATGCAAATCTACTGTTCAGAGCTTATGAAAGGATTTGTAAGACAAAACAAGACACTGGCCCTGTGTGTAAATAGAACTAAAATTTTGTTAAATGAATAAGCAACCCCCAGTAGACACCTTTATCTTGTTTCAGTTTCTATTTATCCCCCATGAACTCTGCAGTCCAGGTAGGACTTTCTCTTATTCACTAAGCTGACTACAATCATCAGGAAGGAAAACTTCCTCACCAGAGATAAGTCTTAGTTAGACTCTAGGAAACACTACACTGAAGAACAAGAACCATACAAGGTAGTCCAGCAAACCAGCATAATTATAAAACTTCATGAACTCCTAATTCAGTGACTTTCATTGACAGTATCTCTTGTCACATATTTTTGTTAAAACACTGCTGGCCAAATCAGGATTGGATTTCACAGGTGAGGTAAATGTAGCTGACTAGTCATGATTGAGCCGGGGGTAATGCCAATCTTAACACAAGGCAGTAAACAGGAAGAAGTGCTGGCTTGGCACTGACTTAATGTTCAGAATATCTTTCTCTGTTGTCACTGTTATTACTTCTGAATGCAGCCAGCAGCACTCTCACGCCCTTTTGCTAATTCCCAAGGCCAGCTGATGAAGAACGGTCTTGCTGAAAGTCTCCTCTGCCTACTTAATCACACATAGGTCTGCAATCTTCCCTCTACCCAGCCACATTTGAAACCATGTTTGAAAAGTCTCTACAAACAAGGTTCATGTAACCTGCTAGTGCATGGCAAGTTTTTCTGTTAATAATAGATGGCAAGGATTGTTGTCTCTCTGACCGAAGCATTAATATGTTTCTCACTCCCACTGAGCCACCTAATGAGTCCTTGCTAGCTGTCAGGCATCAGCCAGTTTGAGTAGAGACACTGTCCATTATTCCTTGGGACAGTTCCTCATTGAACTTGGTTTTATCTCATTTGCTATTTTTTTTTTCTGTCTAGTGTTTTAGATCTTTTAAAGAAAATATTTTGAATTCTTGAGTTAATAACCATCAGTCTCTCAACATTCTCTCTCTGTTTTTACTTTTCTTATCTTGTGTAGCTTTACCTTACATACTGTCTTACAGCTTACTGCATAAAATTGAGCTAATATCACACAGCTGTGATGCACAACACTGAATCTTCAGTTGCAGACAACTGATGTTGTTGCCCTACCACTCTCCAATATTTTTGCAAAATCATGGCAGATAGGAGAAGTGATGGAGGACTGGAGGAAAGCCAGTGTCACTCCAGTCTTCAAAAAGGGCAGGAAGGAGATTCCAGGAAACTATAGGCCAGTCAGCCTCACAGCCATTCCTGGAAAAATGATGGAGAAGCTCATTCTGGAGGTCATCTCTAGGCACATGGAAGAGAAGAAGGTTATCAGGAGTAGTCAGCATGGATTTACCAAGG
>JANIJG010020966.1:114084-124931 GCA_024611175.1 Megaceryle torquata
ATTATATTAATTGCTATACATTTAAAAATATTGAGCAGCAAATGGCATGGAGTTTGTTTGTGTTTTCAACACCACACTGATTCCTATTGTTTTTCTTTTTGCTGATTAGAGTAACTATTGCCATGTTAATGCATTTACTTAGAAATCTAGGGATAGATAGCAATATAACCATGATAAATGCAGTAAATTCAGAAGCAAGTGCAAAACTACCTTCCTTCACTTTATGTAGTAGCAGCATCATATTTCCAAGCTGGCATGAGTATGCCACCACTCAGACCTGGCCTGTGTAATTTAAGCTTTGCTTCTGGGTTATGGTCCAGGGAGAGAAGAACAGCTTTAAGAACTGTCAGGCAGGATGCAAACTGCTTGTTGTGCTCCTGCAAGCAGAGGTGGAGGCTGGCTGCTGGACCAGTGCCTGCTTTCCCTACCACTGATTCTTCTTTCTGGCAGTAAAGCCCCCTTGCTTGTTCCCAGGAAAAGAAACCCTGAGCACCAATACCTGTCTCACTTCCATTCCTCTTCCACAACCCTCTTTTCTTGCCGCAGGACTGCCTTTGGCTTATTCTTCCCTTCACTCTTTCTGCAAAACAAGGAAAAAGGAGAGTGAAGAGGGTTAGTGTATGAAGGAACAGGGCACAAAAGGAGGAGACAGGGAGACCCTGTCCCTCCATTCCTCAGCCTTCCAAAAAACTCATAGACCCTTTGTGTCTCTCAGCTAGAAGTAAGCCAAACATTCACAGTTTCTCTGTCCTATATGAAACTTCTTCAACAGCCAAGCAACAACTTTCTATTGCTTCTCAAATGTGATAGTACCAGTGACACACAGAATTTTATTAACATTGTGGACCTTGAAATCAAGAGGTTTTTTTGTTTTTTTGTTTTTTTTATAACTGTTCAGTCATCACTGAATTAAGTTATTAGTAATTTAAGGAGTAAATTGCTTGATGTGCACAATAGTTTGGGTATAGTTTTTATTTTAGCTACACATTGAAAGGGTACATCCCTTGAATTTATTATCTGTTTCGATTACACTTCAATTCTAGACTGTTATCTTCCTCTTCCTTGCTATAATTTCACAAGTTCTCTGATGTGAAATGCCATTATATTTTGCCAAGCAAAGCATTATTTAGCCTTTCCAAAGTTTAATACTTGTTGAAATCAAGTAAGTTCAGAGATAGACAATAGCAATGATCAATAGCATTGACTTTCTAAAAGAGGCATGACTGGGTAAGATAGGACTCTGATTTTGAGAAGAAACACTTGAGGCAGATAACAAAGGAGTCTACAAAGATCTTAAAGAACTTGGATGGGTATCTTTCTTCTGATAAATGAGTACAGGGAAAGAAATTAATCCAGGCTCAAAAGAATGAAAAGCAGTGATTCCCCATACAATGGGTTACTGATTTGTGGAAGGTTTTACTCAGGATGTAGTGGACTCTAGGGGTTTGTGTTTTTCTTAGCTCTAGGTGACCTAAGGAAAAAAAAAAAAACAAAACCAAAACCAAAACATTGGTGGCTATTGAATATGGAGAAACCATAACATTCCCAGGAATGCACTGAAGTGTAAACAACTGAAGTTGAGCCAGTAATAACACCAAGAATTTATTTTATATGCTTGCCCTGTTCTTAGTCTACATATGGTAGAGAGGGGAAGCTATAACTTCAGTTATAAGGACAAGTTACTGATGTTTGAGCCAGTCAGCACATCTTTATATTTTTGTGACAAACAACAATATTAGATAAATGACAATAACTACCTAGAATTTTCAGTTCTTCTGTTTCTCTAATTATGGCAAAATTGTTATAATGAAATTCTCCAGCCAACAAATCAACAGATATTAAACAGATACTATTATATAACAGACTGTAGAATTAATAGTCGTGGCTAAGTAACTCAGCTGCTTACAGTTGTGTGAATTATAGAGAAAAATTTGATGACAATATTTCTTAGTTGTAGCTTGTATTTAGAGCATAACCCAGTTTTCAAGAGCCAACCAGTAGTATTTGTTGGCCTACGGTAATAAGTAGATTATACACTGGTCTTTACTGAACTTTTTGATTATTTATCTCAGTTTTAATTGTGTGCATGAAGACAAAGCACGACTAATATTGGCCATCTGTTGTGGATGAATCCTGTGTAGAACTACGTCAATTACTTCTGTGCAAAATAATTTTAACTAAAAGAATAAAATACATGTCATAAAATATATTCATTCAAGAAATTAATTAACAATTAAATGTAATTTCTGATGTTGAGCTAATTAGAAGCAAAATCTGTAAAAAATTACAATATTGTCTATGTAATGCTTTTTAAAAATATGATGTAAAAAAATGTATCTATGATATCTATACATTTATTATTCTTTAGGTTCTGGAAGGTTCATATATCCTCATTTATGGCAGTTTAGAAGGCTTTTATAACCTTAATCCTTCTACATTAACATTGTGGGTTTAGTGGTGGCAGGGTGACTGTGATTTCCACCTTATGAAGAATTTTACTTGATTCACTGGAGCAAGGGGAATCAAAAGGCTGATCCACCTTGGAGAGCACAGTTTACTCTGTAATTCTGTAATACATCAATTTGGAAGTTAAACCACCTTAGGACTGTTTTGTCTTCTTGTCCTGTCTATTTTGATGCCAAAAGACAGCTTACCTTTAAATAGTCCTTGCTAAAATAAAATGTCTTCATGTATTTCATAAAAGAAATTACTACAGTTACCACTGAAATCTGAAAAGGTTTTTATGAAATTTTTCTGACTATCTTTCATTTAAGTGAAAAAAGCACAGCCACAGAACACTCAGGATTTCTTTAAGCAACATGTGATTTTTTACCTCATCTATTTAATATGGGTTAAGAGTTTTCTAGAGCATAATATTTGTCAAATATTTCTGTAGTTTACTTACAGAGTAACAGCAGAGCAGATAAGGTGATAATAAAAAAAATTCTCAGTACAGATATTAATTGTTTATTTATATAAACTAGTATCATTAGATCCATATATGGAGTGTGTCAATTGTAGTGATTGTGATGTTACTATTCATTACTTATCTGAGATCCAGATATTATAAAGAGGAGAATAGAGAAAACATTTTGTAGCCATCACTAATGACAAAACTTCCCACTATAAGGATTACTGTAGTTCACCCAGAAGTTACCAGCTACTTATAGTGGACTGTCAGAAGTAAAGTATTATGCAATTAGAAGAGATCTTAAAAATAATTGCAGCATATGACCACAATTCTAGAAAATAATTCTGTTGGTATGAAATATTGAAGTACAGGTTCATAATTATACCTTTTTGTAGATTGCAGACCACAAGAAAGATTGCCTGAACACAAACCTAATGGTTCATGTCTTATTATAAATGTTTTAAATTAGGCTTCTTTTTTCAAACCACATTCTCTCACGGATTTTTGTAAGCTCAAGGTTTTTTTATCATCACATAAACTATCAATTCTAAACTATTTTTTAAGAATCCAGAAGATTTCAGTAATACTATAATTTTGGGGCAATCTTTTCTGAGATACATTTGCCTTATGGCATAAATATCACTACTTATTTTATAGAAAGGTACTTTTAACAGTAACAGTCAGGAAATAGACAGCTGCTAGCTTAAAGCACAAAATCAACACTTAAAAAAATACTTTTTTTTTTGTCATTTAAGCCAAGTACTCTATCCAGTATTTCAAATCTATTTTGGATAGCAATTGATGGAATTAAGAATATTTTTAAAATTATGACCATATGGAAGCTTATGGATAGGGGAGGCTGTTTGTGGACATGCTTGTGCCTCTGAAAAACATTCAAATTTAGACTTGAAGGACTCATTGAACATAAGGCAATATTTGGTCTTAAATGGCTGCTTCTGTGAACAATTTTTAGGATTTTTCTTTACTGCTTTGTTTCTCCTAATACAACAATCTGGTCTGATTTCCATAGATGTGAGACTGGAAATGTACCTTCAAACTCTATCAGGAAGTCTCTTCCAAATTCAAAATGTCCATTTTGAACAACGAGAACAAGGCTTATCTGACAGGCACCAAGCACCCATGTGAGGTACACTCCTTATGTGAGTCCAAACTTCTGCTTTCACTTTGAGCAATTCTGCTTAATATTAATGCATTTTTAAGAAGCTTAACATGCTGATTGCTCTTGTCTGATATCCAAGTTGATCTTGAACATGTGATATTACAAGACTTCCCTGTTGATGCAATTAAACATGACAACTAGAATGGAAACATTCAAGTAATTGCACACAAAAGAAGGCATTAAATACTAACAGCTAGGCATCTGAGTCATTCATTTGCCTCCTTAGATCTTTAAATAGTTTTATGTATCTGGCCTTAACTGACCAGAGTGGCCGTGGGAAATTGTGAATTGAAGTGCAGTTCTTTTGCTTTCAAAAGATTCATTCCCAAATTGAAATGCAGCAAACTGTAGGACTGCTGCCTGCACAAATGTCAAAGCCATACAGCAAATCAAAGTAATTCGGGAGTGCTTCTTTAAAAGGTCATAAAATGCTTCTGAACAAAAATGTTCTCTCTGACAAGGAAAATGTGGCCTAAGATACTACCTATTACTGCCGCTACCTGTAATCTATGCATGGGGATTTTAAAATTAGAATATGAAATAACTGCAATGTCTCAGTTTTCATACAGTGATAATTCTGTGTGGACAAATGTTGCCTTTGTGACAAATAATTCAGTCTGGTTTTATTTTACATTGTTTTATCTATTCATTTTGTCCTTTTGCTATTTTGGGATGCAAATCCTCTATCACACTGAGAGAAGACAAATGCTTAATAAATTGTCTAAAATACCATGATAAGAAAAAGGGAAAATATATTTCATTGGAAGAAATTGTGAGAAAAGATCAACAGAATGGGAGAAAATAAAATGACATATGTAATTACTAAGCCACTCTCTCAATAATATTTGAAAAGTCATGGCAGTCAGGTGAAATCCCTAGTGACTGGAAGAAGGGACATGTTACACTTATCTTTATAAAGGGTAGAAAGGAGGACCCAAGGAACTACCGACCTGTCAGCCTCACCTCTGTGCCTGGGAAGATCATGGAGCAGATTATCCTAGAAGGCCTGATAAGGCACATGGAGGACAGGGAGGTGATCAAGGACAGCCAGCATGGCTTCACTAAGGGGAAGTCCTACCTGACAAACCTAGTGGCTTTCTACGACAGCATAAGTGCATCAGTGGACAAGGGATGTGTGGATGTGATCTATCTGGACTTCTGCAAGGCCTTTGACATGGTCCCCCACAACATCCTACTCTACCAAGTTGGAGAGATACATATTTGATGGGTAGGCCATTCAGTGAATAAGGAATTGGCTGGATGGCCTCATCCAGAGGGTAGTGGTCAATGGCTCAAAGTCCAAATGGAGATCAGTGACAAGTGGTGTCACTCAAGGGTCCATACTGGGACCAGTGTTGGTTAATATCTTCAGTAGTGACATAAACAGTGGCACTGAGTGCACCCTCAGCAAGTTTGTTGACAATACCAAGCTGGGTGGTACGTACATGGTGCCAGAGGGATGGGATGCCACCCAGAGGGACCTGGACAGTCTGGAGAGGTGTTGAACCTCATGAGGTTCAACAAGGCCAAGTGCAGGGTCCTGCACCTGGGCTGGAACAATCCTCACTATCAATACAGGCTGGGGGAGGAGGTGATAGAAAGCAACGCTGCAAAAAAGGACTTGGGGGTCCTGGTAGACGAGAAGCTGAATATGAGCAGCCAGTGTGTGCTTGCAGCCCAGAAGGCCAATCACATCCTGGGATGCATCAAAAGAAGTGTGGCCAGCAGATTGAGAGAGGTGATTCTACCACTCTGCTCTGCTCTGGTCAGACCTCACCTAGAATACTGCATGCAGCTCTGGAGCCCTCAGCACAGGAAGGACATGGACCTGATGAAGCGGGTCCAGAGGAGGGCCACGAAGAAGATCAGGGGGCTGGAGCACCTCTCCTATGAGGACAGGCTGAGAGAGCTGGGATTGTTCAGCCTGGAGAAGAGAAGGCTCTAGGGAGACCTAATAGTCCAGTACCTGAAGGGAGCTTATAAAAAGACTGGAGAGGGCCTGTTTACAAAGGCCTGGAGTGAAAGGACGAGGGGCAACGGTTTTAAATTAGAAAAGAGTGGATTTTGATTAGAAATAAGGAGGCAGTTCTTTACCGTGAGAGTGGTGGAGCACTGGAACAGGTTTCCCAGGAAGGTGGTTGAGGCCTCATCCCTGGTGACATTCAAGGTGAGGCTTGACAGAGCTCTGAGCAACCTGTTCTAGTTGAGGATGTCCCTGCTCTCAGTAGGGGGGTTGGACTAGATGACCTTTAGAGGTCCCTTCCAACCCAGACATTTCTATGTTTCTATTTCTGATTAAGTAAAAAAATTCCCCCTCAGTCATGTGAACATATGCCATTGTGCAAGTGCAAGAAATAAATCTGGATACCTTACACAGAGCAGAAGCCCAGCTCTTGACTCTGACTCAGATATTGCTTCAGTGCTCTCAGTGAACCACTTCTGAATGTGACTTTACACAGAGAGCAGGCTGTGTTTTTTGAAGATGATGTGTTCTGGCATCCATTAATCCAGCATGAAGGTTCTAGAAACTTGTCTATGAAACATCTTACCCTTCTCCCTGAAATGTCTGATTTGTACTAAGAACTTAAGCTTTTTTTTCTTTTTCTTTTTTTTTGTCATGCAGAAGCCTTTACAAGGCTTTACAAGTAGTTAATTAGTAGCTACCAGACAAGTAGTTTTGTACAATGAGATTTTTTCAGTCTGTTTTTCTATGGTTATTTCATTTTGCACAAGAAAGTAAAAATAACCGCAGCAAAGATTTGAACTAAACTCTTCTATTGCCCAGTGGATCATTCTTCCTCCTAGACTATCTCAGTAAGGATTTTTCTTATTTTGTTTTCAGATACAAAATGATTGTCCTGATTTAGATATTAAAGTCCAGTTGATAGTCTGGATCAGATCCATCTTTCCAAATAGATATAATTATAGTACAGACATTAACAAATGAATAAATTATTCAATGTTATCTTTGGAGTAAATGATAAATAAATGCCTGTGTGATAGTGTGAATAATTTGATTCTCAAATAAATTTTTCATATCAGTCTGATGTGCCTTCCTCTCTCATTTACTTGGCTATCTCAGCTGCAATCATCTAAAGTGGGTGAGATATGTCTCACTACTGGGAAATCCTAGAAGGAAGGTAGATCTTCCTTTCCAATTTATGAGGGCTAGGACTTACTCCTCTAGCCTGTATTCTCAGCAGTTTCCTGAGCCAGAAGGGTTGACTTAAGCAATTGAAAGTACCTAAAATTAAGTATGCAATGTGAAACCTATAATTACTTCTGTAAGGAAACCTTAACATGAAAACACTTTTTTTCGCCTTTAGGTGTTTCCTTTAGAGGATCAGTTATCAAAGACTCTAGATTACATTTTCTGTATGTTTCAATTTTAAAGAAAATTTCTAGTGATATGGTCACAGTGCAAATGGAACAATTTGTTATGTTGTGTAGCTCTGCAACTGTATTTAGTGGCAACACAGTTCCCCAGATTTTCAAGGTTGATTGAAAGTACATTGACTTAAAAAAATGTTGAAGTGAAGATTCAGAAAACCAGTCATTCATGACATTGTAACCAAAACCTCCAGTTGTGAAATAAGAGAAAATTCCACACAGTGGTCTTCAGGAAAACTGTTTATTCTCAAATTCAGGGTGAAGGGTAACTGGAAGGCAGTCGTTATCCTGAGCACATTTTTAAGGTGTATGTTGTTTTACCTCACTGTTTCTAATATTATGCACTTTAGTTGTAGTTTGTAGCAGAGAGCTTAAAAAATATTATTTCCTTGAAGCATGATCCTTCTGACTCAGATGCAATCACATTTGCAGGCAGTAGGGGAAACTAACACAGCTACTGCTCCTGCTAAACTTATTCTGTATAAAAAGTAGTACTTTTGGGGTTGTTTCTTGTTTCCAAAGTCTCAGTGTTTTTAAAAATTTATACCTTAGTATTACTATTTTAATAGAATAGGGTTTAGCTTCTTAGGATGCAATATTTTGATTTGAGAAACCTCAGGTACTAAAGAATGCTAACATCAATTAGTTAGGTACCTAACTAGGATTATGAATTATATCAGTTTGACATTGATTTTAGCCAGCTATAAGGGTTTATATGGAGGGGAGGTTGTTTTTTTTCCACATTTCTAAGAAAAAATTGAAAGAGAGGGGAAAAGAGAAGTATGACTGTAAATTGACACTTTTAATCTGTTAAATAGTCAGATTTTTTTAATTAACATTTGCAGTAGGAGTGTAGAATTCTGTGACTGTAATTAAACAAAAATAGTAGAACTATGTCACCATGAACAAGGAAAGAAAAAGAACAGCAGTAAAAGGATAGCAGAAGAAAAATAAGCTGTCATTTTTGAGTATGTCCTCCACATGGACCAGAGACGGGGCAATGAATCAACACATCACTGTCATCTTGGTGGCAGAAGACCTCCCAAGATGAGTAATTGAACAAAGCAAACAACACTGATAGAGGTGACAAAAAAGGAATATATAGCTCTTGGACTGAAAGCAACTTGGCTAAAGTTTTTCAGAATCACAAGGAGCACATGGACACAGAAATAAACTGTAAAGCTCTGCTGCACCCTGGATATCTTGTTAATGTGCTAATAGAGAAGGTACTTTGGTGTACCCTTTTCCCTAGTTTTTACCAGAGACTGAAAGTCAGTGCACCCTCCAGTCCACACCCCAGGCCACTGCTTATCAGTGGCAGAAGGAAAAACCTATTTAATTTACTTACTGTAATAACAGCAGCAGAAGGCAACATTTACTGATACAGAATGAAGACAAGAAAACAGGATTAGTTCTGTGATCTGATATCTTTCAGCTCCCCAGGCCTGGCTTGAATTCTGAGAGCTATGACAGGTAATGAGATACCAGAACTTAAAACTACATTATCCTGATTTATCAGGTACTTTCCTCTCAGCATTTTGCTCTACTTAAGTACCCCTGAAGCTAGAGATTATTCCTGTATACACCAACAAAAAGCAAGGGATCACAGTTTTGAAGTGCTGCATATCTGTTCCTAATTCAGGCAGTATCAGACTTAAAACTTGTATTAGTTCCTCACACTTAGAACCCATTGGTGTGTTGTTTTTCTTCTTGCTACTACACTGTAAGCAGGAAACATGTTTCTATATCCTGCGATAAGCAATAACTTTTGAGTGCAAGGGAACCATGTGTGAACCAGATCCACCTCCAGCCACTTTCCTGGAGTCACAGAAGATAATGACAGGAGCTAAAAGAAAGAACTGCCCATTGTAAGTGAAGATCAGGTTCATGACCATCTGATGAACCTGAAAGTGCACAAATCCATGGCACCTGACAGGATACACCCACGGGTACTGAGGGAACTGGCAGATGAGGTTGCTAAACCGCTCTCTATTATATTCCAAAAGTCATGGCAGTCCAGTGAAGTCCCCACTGACTGGAAAAGGGGAAACATAACCCCCAATTTCAAAAAAGGAAAGAAGGATGAACCAGGGAACTACAGGACAGTCAGTCTCACCTCCATGCCTGGTAAGATCATGGAGCAGATCCTCCTGGAGGCACTGCTGAGGCAAAAAAATAATTAACAGGTGGCTGGGTACAATCAACACACCTTCGCCAAAGACAAATCGTGCCTGACAAAGCTGGTGGCCTTCTATGAGAAGGTCACAACATCAAAAGACAAGGGAAGAGCAACTGATGTCATTTACCTGGACCTGAGGAAAACCTTTGACATTGTCCTGCACAACATCCTGGTCTCCAATCTGGTAAAATATGGGTTCGATGGATGGACAATTCAGTGGATAAAGAAGTAGCTTGATAGCTGCACCCAAAAAATAGCTGTCAGTGGGTCCATGTCCAAATCAATGCCAGTGACAAGTGGAGTCCCTCAAGGATGAGTACTGAGACCAGTCTTGTTTAACATCTTCATCAGCGACATGGACAGTGGCACTGAGTGCACCCTCAGCAAGTTTGCCAATGACACCAAGCTGTGTGGGGTGGCTGACATGCTGGAGGGAAGGGATGCCATCCAGAGGGACCTTGACAGGCTGGGGAGGTGGGTCCATGCCAACCTCATGAAATTCAGCAAGACCAAGTGCAAGGTCCTCCATCTGGGTTGGAGCAATCCGAAGCACCTGTATAGGCTGGGCAGTGTCTGGCTTGAGAGCAGCCTTGAAGAAAAGGACTTTGGGGTACTGGTGGACAGGAAGCTCAACATGAGCCATCAGTGTGCTCTTGCAGCCCAGAAAGCCAATCATATCCTGGGCTGCATGAAGAGAAGTGTGATCATCAGGTCAAAGGAGGTGATTCTCCCCCTCTACTCCACTCTTGTGAGACCCCACCTGGAGTACCGTGTCCAGTTCTGGAGCCCCTATTACAAGAAAGATATGGATGTGCTGGAATGTGTCGAGAAGGGCCATGAGGATGACCAGAGGGCTGGAGCACCTCTCCTATGAGGACAGACTGAGAGAGTTGGGGTTGTTCAGTCTAGAGAAGAGAAGGTTCTGAGGAGACCTTATTGTCATCTTCCAGTACCTTAAGGGAGCCTACAAGAAAGCTGGAGAGGGACTTTTTAGGATGTCGCATAGTGATAGGACTAGAGGGAATGGTTCAATACTAGAGATGGGTAGATTCAGATTAGATATTAGGAAGAAGTTCTTTAGTGGTGAGACACTGGAGCAGGGTGCCCAGTGAGGTGGTGGAAGCCCCATCCCTGGAAGTTTTTAAGGCCAAGCTGGATGGGGCTCTGAGCAACCTGATCTAGTGGGA